>JAWPHD010006077.1:0-151057 GCA_037043455.1 Cyrtodaria siliqua
AGAATCGACACTTCCTCACTCCCAGTCGAACCTGCAGCGGTGAGAGGCGAGAAAGTTTCCGCCACCCGGCCACGGAGACGCTCCCAAACATAGATTTCCAAGACTTTGGGAGGGCTAATCTCAGAAACTAGTTCTGTTGATGAATTGCCTTTTTGGCGGAAGAAAGAATTTACTTTGATGAGGTACGTGCGCTTTATTAGTTGAATACAATTCGTTAAATAATAAGAAAGTTATGGAGCAAACACCTACCTGAATCGAGTGCTTTGTTTACACTTGTTTTGCTGTGAAACAGATCAAAAAGTCACGTGGTTTCGCCACCATGTTAATATGACTAGTTTTATGAATTTCGTGTTACAGCTCCACAACATTTTTTCCCCGTTTTTTATCAAACGTTTTTTAACAGAGATGGTAAGCCATGTCACTGCAGCCTACCATACTATTACGTCCTTGATTACTTCATCAACATTAGTATCAGGAAAAAAGTTACGCGGAGTGTATGTGACATATCGAGCCGCTTCGCGACGCTTGTATTAATTTGCATAGCATCATGAACATTCAAAATCTAAACGATAACCTATACAAGCAGGCTCTCGTGCATTAAAGGACTGAAAAGTATTACTACTAGTTGCTATGAATATATAAAACGTTAGAAAAAGATTCGTCCACTGAAAATTGCCGAGTTTTCAAGATTGAAAGGACAAGACAAAATAATGACGATCTTGATTGTTTTTAAATCGGCGGCGTCCCGCTAATTTTTCTACCTAACCTGCATTTTTGCCACTGCATTAATAATATATTTAACTCGAATAAAAACAAAAATAAAAACACTAAATTGAATTTTTCAAGTAAGTGATTTTTTATCGTAATTGCAATCTTGAACTCACCAGCGTCAGCCTGTGTGTAGCAGGTGAGTCCCATGTCTTTGTCCTTACTACAGTCCTTGTAGCTGGAGAAAGTACAGTCGTTGATGGAGTTCTCAGTACCAGTGCAAACTATATGCTCCAGTTTCTTGTGTTTTGGTGGCTCGGGGCCTATTCCATATGCTTCCTTTGGGTGAAAAGCTCCTCCAAATCTAACATGTACAGGTAAATCGTTTAATTTTGAGTGCATCTTGTGTAGCTTCCATAACCATGTTAGTCTTGATCATCTTCGACGCTTGATTGTATTTTTTTTATTATAGTATTTTTAACCATCCACATACTTTTCGTCAATATAATGATGAAGTTTCCCTCTTTTTTTTTCTTTTTCTTTTTTTCTGTTGTTCTGTGTATCTTAGATAAAAGTTGCGTCTGTATCAGCCAATCAGAAATGATACCAGAATCTCGGCATAATGGCTGCCGCGTCAATTATTTTTAGAAGAAATATACTGATATCAGACAGGAACGACCCATGTGTCAGACATAAATATACTGGTATCGGACAAGAACGACTCATGTGTCAGACATAATTATATTGGTGTCGGACACTAACGATAAAATGTATCAGAAATAAAACACAGTATCAGATAAAATCGACCAAGTGTCAGACATATACTGGTTTCAGACAAGAACGACCCATGTGTCAGACATATACTATTATCATACACGAACGACCAATACGTCAGACATAAACTGGTCTCAAACAGGAACGATCCATGTGTCAGACATATACTGATACCAGACAAGAACGACCCATGTGTCAGACATACTGGTATTAGACAAGAACGACCCATGTGTCAGACATATGTACTGGTATCGGACAAGAGAGACTCATGGGTCAGATATATATTGGTATCGGAAGTTAAAAATACATGTATCAGACATAAAACAGTATCAGATGAAAACGACGAAAGTGTCAGACATATACTGGTATCAGACAAGAACGGCCCATTTGTCAAACATATACTAGTATCATACACGAACGATCAATGTGTCAAACCTAAACTGGTCTCAGACAGGAACGACCCATGTGTCAGACATATACTGGTATCAGACAAGAACGAAGCATGTGTCAGACATACTGGTATAAGACCAAAACGACCAATGTGTCAGACATATACTAGTATCATACGCGAACGACCAATGTGTCAGACATATACTGGTATCAGACAAGAACAATTCATGTACCAGACATATACTTATATAAGAAAGGAACGACACATGTGTCCGACATATACTTGTATCGGACAAGATCGAGCCATGTGCCAGACATATATGTCATCGGACAAGAACGACCCATGTGTGAGACATAAAAGTATGGAAAGATCCATGGACTGTCAGACATATACTGGTATCGGACAAGAACGACTCATGTCTCAGACATACTGATTTCGGGCAAGAACAACTCACGTGTCAGATATATGATGGTATAAGACAGGAACTACCCATACAGACATAAGACTAGAACGATACATTTGTCAGAAATATCTTTCATCAGACAATAACGACTCACGTGTAAAACATATACTGTATCAGCCAAGAACAACCCATGTGTCAGACATATACTGGTATCAGACAAGAACGACCCATGAGTCAGACATATACTGGTATCAGACAAGAACAACCCATGTGTCAGACATATACTGTATCAGCCAAGAACAACCCATATGTCAGACATATACTGGTATAAGACTAGAATTACACATGTGTCAGCAATATCTGTCATTAGACAATAACGACTCATGAGTCAGACATATACTGGTATCAGACAAGAACGACCCATGAGTCAGACATATACTGGTATCAGACAAGAACAACCCATGTGTCAGACATATACTGGTATCAGACAAGAACGACCCATGAGTCAGACATTATTAGTTATTAGGATTCTTGACAGGGGACATGGGCTCACATTCCCTGCCTGGAAAATATATTCACCCGAGCCGTTAGGCGAGGGGGAATATATATTTCCAGGCAGGGAATGTGAGCCCATGTTCCCTGTCAAGAATCCTACTAACGAATTTGTCATACTTCAAAGTTGTAACGCTTTATTTAAGAAAGAAAAAACAGCCAAAAACACGATTTTATTTTTATTGCGTCAATTACCCCGTTACGTGCCTTTAAGTAGACGTTGTTTACTTTCGTGACGTCATGGCTCTAACGTCGTTAAATTTAGCGGATTTTTTAATAAAATAAACGTATTTTGTCACTATGTTAATGTTTTATTATCTGTAAAATTGCCAAAATGAAATACACTTACGATTATTTCAGACTTTTACACACAGTGGAAAGCGCGGAAAAGCGATAGGAAGGAAACAATCGGCGGTTTCCAAAACGAATCGGCAACGTAATCGTCGCCATTTTGTTTTTGTGTATTAGAGTAATGGGATACCTACGGAGAATTCGTCCTATGTTCACGTCTCGAGACGTAGACATGGGCTCATGTCTACGGCGCATTGACCAATGAAATCCTTAGCATTTTCTTTGTAGTATGACAAATATTGGTATCGGACACGAACGACCGTTGTGTCAAACGTGTATTGGTATCGGACAAGAACGACACATGTTACAGATTTATACTGGTCTCGCACAATAACGACATTTGTTACAGACATATACTGGTATCAGACAAGAACGACCGTTGTGTCAGACATATATTGGTATCGGACACGAACGACCGTTGTGTCAAACGTATATTGGTATCGGACAATAACTGAACTTGTTACAGACATATACTGGTAATTGACAATAACGACACTTGTAACAGACATATACTGGTATCGGACAAGAACGACCGTTGTGTCAAACGTATATTGGTATGGGACAAGAACGACACTTGTTACAGACATATACTGGTATCCGACAAGAACGACCGTTATGTCAAACGTATATTGGTATGGGACAAGAACGACACTTGTTACAGACATATTCAGGTATCGGACAAAACAGACTGTTGTGTCAGACATATATTGGTATCGGACAAGAACGACACTTGTTACAGACATATACAGGTATCGGACAAGAACGACCGTTGTGTCAGACATATATTGGTATCGGACATGAACGACACTTGTTACAGACATATACTGGTATCGGACAAAAACGACCGTTGTGTCAGACATATATTGGTATCGGGCAAGAACGACCGTTGTGTCAAACGTATATTGGTATCGAACAAGAACGACACTTGTTACAGACATATACAGGTATCGGACAAGAACGACCGTTGTGTCAGACATATATTGTTATCGGACAGGAACGACCGTTGTGTCAAACGTATATTGGTATCAGACAATAACGACACTTGTTACAGACATATACAGGTATCGGACAATAACGACTGTTGTGTCAGACATACATTGGTATCGGACAGGAATGACCGTTGTGTCAAACGTATATTGGTATCGGACAAGAACGACACTTGTTACAGACATATACAGGTATCGGACAAGAACGACTTTGTGTCAGACATATATTGGTATCAGACAAGAACGACCTATGTGTCAGAAATATATTGGAGTTAGGCAAAAAACAAACAATGGCGCCAGTGAGGCTTTAAAACATGACATCCGGGTTCAGACCGTGCATTCCACTGTAACACTGTTGCGTTATATTGGAATTTTTTTTGAAGGAAAAATAGAAGAATTTATAGTTTACATCGTATTTAAAGTGTTACGTACGTGTAAGTCGGGTTGAGCTCCTTGCAGACAACTTTGGTTGCATGCCATGTCCAGTGGTCGCGGCAGACATTGGTCCAGATTCCATCGAGGAATACCTGCAGTAGCCCTGTCGTCACACCAATGCCTCCAGTAGCAGTGCCCCCAGAACCGGCAACCAGTCTCACACCTGCATATACGTTATACAGGACTCTTTTATAATTACTTTAATATGATTTCAGATATAATATATGTATTAAACATCACATGTTACAATATATGCATTAAACATCACACTATTACTAGCAACATAAAGACAAATGGATCTACACGTTTTTATAACATTAGTCACCGTTTTCTCTATTTATGTTTGTCCAGATTTTCAGACAAAAAACATCCAATGCTCTTCAAAGCTTGTATGGGAAACAATGATATAACAACACTGATATGAGTTGAATAGGGGCATTTATTTAATGCCATAAAATTATCTTTTATATGCAAGAAGAAAAAGTATATATCCAATGCCATATACATAATTATTATGATAATATTTTGATATCATGATAATTCAGGCATTTTTGAACTTATCTGCTAACTAAAAACCACCAGAACGATATTGATTTGTAATGCGTATGCTAATATGGAGAACAAATGATAATAATATAATGTAGATGATAATTGGGAGCTTTCAAAGTTACGTTCGGTGGAAAGAGGGATGGATCAGAGAATAAATGCGTGTATTGGCATGTCGATAGAGAAAAAAGGTGAAGGTTTGTAGTTTTTAAGCTAATAATAGTAACAGTAGCTAATAATAGTAACAGTCGGATCAACTCGATTTGTACTACCCATGCACAATCAAATTCTGGCACATAAATCATTTTATGTCACATACAATTTATTTATGTTTGTCCAGACTTTCAGACAAAAAACATCCAATGTTCTACAAAGCTTGTATGGGAAAAAATGATAAACCAACACTGATATGAGTTGACTATGGGCATCTATTTAATGCCATAAAATTATGTTTTATATGCAAGAAGAAAAAGCATATATCCAATGCCGTATACATAATTGTTATGATAATATTTTGATGTCATGATAATTCAAGCATTTTTTTAACTTCTCTGGCTAACTAAAAACCACCCAAGAGTGGGTTGCCTGTAGCAATTCATGAAAGGCCAGACTTATTTCTCTTATACAACTGAATGCCATTCTTAAGTGCCAACATATAATATGGTCGAAAGGAATTCTGTGTGATAATATTCATAACATATCTGATATAAGAGATGATCGAATCTCTTATATCAGGTATTTTATGAATATTATACACAGGTCGAGTTATTTACATAGTTAGTGTACACAGAAAGCGGCTTGCAATTCATAAACATCAGGAACTACACTTTAGGCGAACATTTAATAATAAAACTGCATTCAAGGGATTCAAGGGAAGATACACCCAAATCAATCCAAATAGGCTCCAAGTATAGGATTATCACAAATAAAGACACTTTATGCAATAAATTCACATAAACTGGCATCCACTGTCAGTGAGATTGAACCTAGAACTTATGAATTTCTCACAGAAATCATACTACTCCGCGTAAGTATCAATTTACAGAGCTGTTCACAAAGAAAGACAAGAGCGCGCGCCTGCCTTAGTTAACAAAACTTCAAAAAGTGAGAACAAACAGAACGAGTATTCTTTTTTTATGCTGAAATAATTGATGGAGTGTAATTTTAGCCCAATAAATTATTTATTTAACATATTTAATTGTACTTCTGATTTTTTACCTTTCTTGTTGACAAACATGATAAAAGACCGCCATTTTCATAGTGATTCAGTACAGAAAAAATCCCAATCTCTACCCGGAGTCATTTAACTCTGTCAACGTCAAAGAAAGTAGGACGAACGGTTAGGTCAAGTGATTATTCAAAAAAGTTATGACGATGTTTATAACAAATCCTTTTGCGTGATCCGCAAAGATAAAATATAGACCTATATTCAATATTTTCAAATTGTTTTTCTATGAGTTAAATTGTTAAGTAATTTTCTGCTATCGAGCTTCGGTTTGAAATGTTTACATATGCGTATCGATTGAGAAGACCTAAGTACGTATTATTTTGGTAGTAAATAGTCCCGATTAAAACTAAATTGTTTTCATGCATTATTTCAAATCTCGCAACATCTAATTTGCAGATATTTTGAAAATTATATTAACACAAGAAATAAATAAGTTTCAGGCAAAAATACTCCAATTTAACAGGTTTTACCAAAAACTTAACTTGTAATTTAGTAGTTAGCAGAGATATCAAACTCCCCCGCAGTGGTTACTTCCCCTATATGTTACAGTAACCACTGCCACCACATAAATTTATAGCTAAAATCCTGCTAAGTTGAATTTTTTGGTTAAATATATTTTAGGTCAATATTTCAACTTGCTTTGGTTCATAATACAGAAAAATAGTGTGAAAAACAGTATCTGGATACAGAAATAATTTATTTATAAAACAAAATATCAATTTTAGCGAATATATATTTAATATGCACACCGGTTACTTGGTTACCTGTAAACAAACATGTATTCCGTTGAGAACATTACAGAAGCTGTGCGTACATTTAATAAAGTAATTACACCTAAGCCAAAACAGGTTGAATGTTTTGAACATCTTCTCGAAGGTGATGGTGTTATTGCTGAATTGCCCGTTGGTTACGGCAAGAGTTTGCTGCACCAAGCATTACCTACTAGTGTATCGCCATTTTGTAATCACATGGCCTCAGCTATCGTCACATGATTTGTGTGGTTGCAGGGATTTTTGGCTACAATATCACTGCGCGGAGGTTGCAGAGAGCGCAAGGAACGATAATTCTGCGTGGAGATTGAAAAAGTCCCCACCCCACACCCCAACCCCACCTGCTTCCGGTTACGTATAATTTGAATTGGGACAATCTTCCCTTCAATTAAACCGTAGTCTTGATCATCTTCGATACTTGATTGTAAATACAAACTTCTTGACTGTTTGCGCAGAAACAAATTTGAAACTGGAAGCACGTGACCGTAAATATATATTTTTTTATTAAAGTATGTCTGACTATCCACATTTAGTTCGTCGATATAATTATGAAGTTTCCCTCTTTGTTTATCTTTGTTTATTAATAAATGTATTGTATTTCTGCCTTTCTGTATGCCTTGGATAGCAGGTGTTCCTTTCTCAGCCAATCAGAAACCTTACCAGTGTGTAGGAACCTCAAACGTGAAACATGTCACAAATGTAAAAACGGTTACAAATGTAAAAAAAAAAAATCACATATGTAAAAACATACGACAAATGTAACACGTTTGGTGACATATGTAAAAAAAAAAAAAAGCGACAAAAGTGAGAAAAAAAAAAGGTTAACAAATGCAAAAAAAAAAAGAAAGATACATATGTGAAAAAAAAAGAACACAAATGTAAAAATACATTTTTAAACGTTTATTTGTTTAGCTCTGTTGATCAAAGGTCATGAACTTGACGTGGTGCGGCGTCCGTCCGTCCGTCTGTCCGCCCGTAAACTTTTGTTCGTGGCGATTTCTCGTCAGACACCTCTTGGGCAATTTAGACCAAACACAACATGGATGATAATTAAATGAATTACTTTTTAGCATTAGGTCAGCGCGACATCCAAGATGGCCGCCATTCCCATATATTGTCAAAACCTTAACAATCTTCTTCTAAAGAATCACTGAACAGATTTCGACAATTTTTTTTTAAAGTAATCGTCAACGCCTAGCCTTGTTTAAATAAAGTCCCTAGGTTAAAACATGATTGTGCCCCGAGGGTCCAAAGTTTGTATATTTAGATTTTACATGTTTTTCATAGATTTATATAGGAAAAAAACATTAAAACCCCTTCTTCTCTGAAACCGCAATGTACAGAGTTCTCATGTATTACATGTGTCTTCTACTAAGTTTGTCAAATGGAAACCCTGGAGTCGAATTTGGCGCCGCCCCAGGTGTCACAGTTTTACCTAGGCTTATACAGGAAAAAATCTTCTTCTCTGGAACTATAAGAGCCAGAGGTTTAATATTTTGCATTTACTATAAGCGTATGGTCCTTTAACTAATCCTGTTCAAATGGTGATCCTGCGGTCACATTTGGCCACGCCTCCCCGCCCCACCCCCACCCCCACCCCACGAGGTCACATGTTTTACATAGACTTAGATTATCAGCTGACAATGAATGAATGAATGAATGGTGTTTTACGGCACGTCGACACATAAATAGGTCATATTGTGCGCAACAATTTATGAAAATGAAGAATTAATTAAAAATTAATGTAAATATATAAAGATAAAATTATTAAAAAAATTAGTGATGATAAGGTTAATATAAACTATGTATGTAAATCAACAAATGCCCGTCAACGGGTATATAAACAAGTAAATATATATAAGAACACATTATAATGATTTATATAGTCTGATCTCTTTTAGGAAATCTAAAACAAGATTAAAATCTACAGTATCAAATAACTCTTTCATAGTATTAACATTGTAGTACCTTTGACGCGTAGGATCAAAGTCTACACATTCCAGCAATATGTGTTTGACCGTTAACGGTGCAAAGCAGGGTATACATTCTGGTAATTGCTCACCTTGTAATAAATATGAATGAGTATAACGTGTATGCCCTATTCTGCACCGGGCTAGGACAACCAGCTGACGATGAACACGACACAATAATGCAAGATTGCGTTTATTAGCAAACTAACTTTAAAGCACGAATATGATATTGGTCAAGTGCTAATGCACATCTGTTGCTGGACACTGCAAATATTTCCATGAATGGTAATTGATCCTTACTATCACACTGAGAGTGGACAGCACCTATTCAATTTGGATTAACTTAATAAATGAGGCTCTATCTATATACATGCTATTTTAAAATATTAAAGTGACTGGAGGCCATCTGGAAAAAGCATAGGCAAAAATACACATAAGACTAAAACCATGTGATTTAGTTTTATATTCAATGGACATAATTAATCATTTAGGACATAGTTAAGAGTTCTTATCAATTCTTACAAATATAGCTTTCTCATGTGCCCCCTCCCCCCACAACATCCGCCCTTTTCTCCATTTTCCATCCGATCTTTACCACACACACCCCACCCCAAACCCGATTTTTTATGCATATTTCTGTGTTATTTTTGTTTATCAATTCTACACCTATATCTATGTTGCGCCCCAGCCCCACCACCACCCCCTACCCAATCTTCACCACCACCGCAATTTTTCATGAACGGGCGGGCACCTGGGTAGAACCACCGAGGTTCCGCAAGTCAGCTGGATAGCTTCCTCACACAGAGATTCCTAGGCCCCGGAGGGATCGAACCTACAGCAAGTGATTTCAAGTCGGAGACTCTAACCAACCACTCTGCCACGGACGCCCGGCATAAATTATAAAAAGGCGCACATAATTAAATTCCTGTTGGTAGCAGTACGTTGTTACTATGTGAACATCTGGAAAACTGTTGAATGGAATGGATGGCCGTAGGGTGGTGTTGGGACTCTGTTCGAATTTTTTGGTAAAAGAGGGACTGTCAGGATTCCAGTGTATACTCAGGAGTTGTTGAGCCCTCTGTAACCAATGCGGCGTACCTGGTCGTAGACTATTTCAAAGCAGTTGAAGCTGGCGTTTGATAATCAAAAGGGCACTATAAAGATTTAATATTGTAGGGAAAATAGTTCCAAGAATGACATCCGAGAAATATGTTTTCATGATCAAGTCAGAGTGACCTTGACATTTGACCTACTACCATGAACGCAATAGGGTAGTTGTTGCAAAATGGATAATACATGTATTTGTATGTTTCAAGATTGAAGGTATAGTAGTAAATAAATTACAGCGCAAGAGACGTTTTTTGGGTTGATTGGGTAAGTGTGACCTTAACAGTTTTGAGCTACTGACCCTAAAATTTATATTTTAACACGGTTATTATTTCTGTAAAGTTTCAAGATGGCATTATTCTTACAATTTACAGATAGGATAATGTTTTTCAGGATTCGGCAATTGTCAGCTCCAATGCTTTCTCCTCTCACTACGGACAATGCACACATATGACGTTTACTACGGGTAAGGCCAGCTGGTATACTTTTGGAGTTGTCATGTGGAATGCTTATGTGCATATTTGGTCATGGTGACCTTGACATTTTGACTTTCTAATCCCAAAAGCAATATGGTTCCTTCCCTTACACAAGGCAATTTGCCTATAAAGTTTCATGAGTGTAGGTTTTATACTCCTGGAGTTATCATTTGGAATATATATACCCCTATGAGGTGATTGTGGCCTTGACCTTTGACCTAGTGAGCCCAAAATCCTCCTCTGACCAAGGGCAATGTATTTATGACGTTTTAAGATGATTGTCGTGTTTTTAAAGTTATCACGTGGAATAAATATAGCCACATGAGGCCATAGCGACTTTTAACCTACTGACCCCAAAAACAATAGGGTTCCACTTCTCACCAAGGGCTATGAACTTAAGAAGTTTCAGGAGTGTTATGGTTTTAGTTATCGCTTGGATACAAGGTCATAGTGACCTTGACCTTTGACTGCCTAGACCCCAAAATAAGTGTTCCCACTCTTACCTAAGGAAATGTAAATGACTTTTCATGATGGTGGATGTTGTGCTTTTGAAATCATGATGCACAGTGTATATTTCCATAAAAACATAGTGACCTTGCCCTTCGATCTGACCTCAAAAACAATGAAGTTCTTGCTTTCTCCAAGCGCAATGTACCTGTTTGGGTGTTATAGTTTCAAAATTATTGTCAGGAATGAGTAATTGTTTATAGTCAGATGACCACATACCATAATATGCGTATAAAAAAGTGCAAGAGGGACAACTACCATCAGTGTATTTTCAGACGGTAGAATAGCCATTTCTACTGAGACATAGTGAATGCCTGGGTTCCTCCTTGAAAAGTTAAATTGATTCTAAAATAGACAAACAAAATTTCAAAAGAAAGTATCAATTGAATGTATATGTAAAATATCAATTGAATGTATATGTCATCATAACTTCTATCAGGAACCTATTTTTTCTTAACTCACAGTTTCGTTCTGAAATAGTTTTGACTAATTGGGGGGGAAATGAAAACCAGAAGTAGAGTTTTACCATATAAAAAGATTTGTTTCAAAACATAATTTTTATAAAATTCCATCGAATTTCATGTCACGCCTACATAGCCTTGAACAACATGAAAAACACAGAATCATTCTGACAACTACTTAGACTAGATGGATGCCTTTTGGTGCATGTGTCGCCTGTTCTAGAAAGTATTTAAAGCCACAGTATGCTTATTTTCAACGTCAACGAAGACGATGAAGACTTTGTGTCAATTATTAGGGTATAATATTACCGTCAAACTTGCATTAAATCGCCCGATGTACCCAGGTGTTATATGAAACCAGTGATTAATAAAAACGTACGCTTTGGGCTTTGGTTTGTGAACTTATTAACTATTGTGCTATCTATATCTATCTAAACAATACCTATGCTATAAATAAACAATTTGGATCGGAACCGAACGCTACATGTAGCAGCAGCTGTATTTCAATATCTCATTCCTATCTGAAGTAACTGAGCGGAAACCGTTTCTTCTATTTTTATTACCCCAGTGACCCCAAATGTATTTTAAGAAGGTAGAATAGCTATTTCTTAAAAATACGTTTACTCTTAATTCAAATGTACATATGCGCAATTTAAGATCATCCTCAAATCTACAACAATATTCCCGCAGACAGAATAGTGAGTTGTTAGAAAATTGTTTGCCTATTCAGGCTCTAAAGAGTGAAACTCACTTTCTCACCATATAAAAAATGCCCAATCTGTTAATCATTTCAAAACATTGTATTTACAGCGGATTAACCAAATCATATAATAATGACTAAGTCTTGCAACTCAGTTTGGACATATTTATGTTACTGTATGCATGAATATATTACAATTCATTTTAAATTATCATATATCTTTGTAAATACTTGTATAGTATACATTGTTGAGGCCTCATGGAAGATTGACTAGTTTCAGATGAGTTCTCTCGTTAAATAAAGTCTTTATTATTATTATTAATATTATTATTTCTTTTGAGACATAGTAAATGCGTGGGCAGTACGTAGGAACTCAAGCGTAAAAAATGTCACAAATTTAAAAATGGTTACAAATGTAAAAAAGGAGTCACATATGTAAAAACATACGACAAATGTGTCACGTTTGGTGACATATTTTGTGACAAAAGTGAAAAAAAGTTTACAAATGTAAAAAAATGAAAGTAACATATGTAAAAAAGACAACAACATTTTTAAACGTTCATTTGTTAGTATGTTGATCAAAGATCATGACGTGGTGCGGCGTCCGTCGTCCCTCCCTCTGTCCGTCCGTAAACTTTTGTTTGTGGTGACTATTCCTCTGACACTGCTTGACAGATTTTCATGAAGTTTCACTGGAATGTTGCTCTTGATGTCTAGTTGATCCTAGCAAAATTTCAGATGGGCCAGAATTACAAGATGGCCGCCAAGGCTAGAACTATATTTTAAAAATGCGATTTTGTGGCGACTACACTTTCAAAAACCGTAAGTGAAATTGAATTGGAACCTTAACCAAATGACTGGCACGGCCATCTTATTATATAGGGTGAATAATAGGGGCGACTACTTCTCTGAAAGTGGTCCTATTTCCATAACACTTCAAAGGTTCCCATGACTGATATGGCTATCAAAATCTATCAGTAGAATTTCAAGGTCATTGACCTCTTGTTTTGAGCATTATTTGCCGTCGAATTCGAATTTGTGCTTAGTTTCCTCCGTCTCAGACCGACATTACATTCGTTTCGACCAGTATACATTTGGATTACAAAACCATCGGATAGCGCGTCTATGTTCTTACAGGGGATTATAACTTGTCCCTGTTTCCTCTAATAAAAGTAATTATTTTAATAATCCCTTGTGTGTGTGCGCGCTTACGTGCGTGCTCGCGTTCGTGTGTGTGTTTCTATTCTGGTCCACTGACTCAAATTTCACATCTTGAACATCAGATTTAAAATACGCTTATAGTAAATGCAAAATATTAAACATGGCTCTTGTAGTTTCAGAGAAGAAGATTTGTTTCCTATATAAGCCTATGTAAAACCGTAACACCTGGCGCAGGGCTAAATTGGACCCAACGGTTACCATTTGACAAACTTAGTAGCAGACATAAACTGATGCTACTTGTAATACATGAGAGCTCTGTACCTTGTGGTTTCAGAGAAGAAGGGTTTTTGATGTTTTTTCCAATATAAGTCTACGAAAAACATGTAAAATCTCAATATACAAACTTTGGACCCCGGGGCACAATCATGTTTTATCCAAGGGACTTATTTGAACATATCTGATAGGCTAGGTATTAGCGATCATTTAAAAAGAAATATTATCGAAATCTGTCCAGTGGTTCTTTAGAAGATGAGTGTTTAAGATTTTGACAATATATGGTAATGGCGGCCATCTTAGACCTAATGCTAGCACATCTAAAAAGCAAGTCATTTAATTATCATCCATGTGATATTTGGTCAAAATTAGCCAAGCGGTGTCTGAGGAGAAGTCGCCACGGCGAAGGTTTACGGGCAGACGGACGGAAAGACGGACGGACGGACGCCGCACCACGTCATGGTCATGACCTTTGATCAACAGAGCTGTATTTTTACTTTTGTGTTCTGTTTTTTTTTCACATATGTAACTTTTTTTTTTTTTACATTTGTTAACTTTTTTTTCTCACTTTTGTCACTTTTTTTTTTACATATGTCACCAAACGTGTTACATTTGTCGTATGTTTTTACATATGTGACTTTTTTTTTTACATTTGTGACATGTTTCACGTTTAAGGTTCCTACATCAGTGTATCGGCAAATATCAAACTTTGTTCAGGAGGACTGTTCTAGACGTTTGTCCTGAAAACAAGAAAGCGTCGCAGATGATCTAGACTTATTAAACCTTACTCGGTAAGAGTGACGTCCTTTTAGCAGACAATCTGCGAGAGGACGTTGTTTTAGCCCGGTACAGAATAGGCCATACACGTTATACTCATTTATAAAACAACTTCTAATGATAAGCATTCTTTTAATGAATATCGCTTCATTCGTAACTACTTGTGACGGGATTAGCCGAACTAGTACGAATACTCCAAACTACGAAAAGAGACAATCGTCCAAGTGAAACAGACTGATCCCCTGATGATTTGAGGAAAAAATCCGAAATTGCCGAACACAATTTCATCAATGGCGATTCTTCCGGTGCGACACAGTTTTTTTGCCCAGCCAGGTACGATTTCAACATTTGCACATGTGTTACCATTAGCCGATCATCGTCGGCCGGCTGCGCCGGCCGAGCTCTGCTCGGTATTATTTGTTATTGGTTGTCAAAATTAAACTAATTCAAAAATTCAAAATTCAAAATTCAAAATTCAAAATTTCAAAATTTCAAATTCTAAAATTTCAAAAGATTTAAATTTCAAAATTTCAATAAATTCAAAATTTTCAAAAATTCTAAAATTTCAAAAATTTCAAAATTCAAAATTTTCAAATTTTCAAAATTCAAAATTTCAAAATTCAAAATTTCAAAAATTTTAAAATTCAAAATTTCAAAATTGCAAAAATTTCAAAAATTTCAAAAATTTTAAAATTTCAAAATTCAAAATTTTCAAAATTCAAAATTCAAAAAATTCAAAATTTCAAAATTCCATGAATAATTTGATTTAATAATAAAAATAATTGTTGCCTTTTAAGTTCGGTCGATATTTACGGGAAATATCTCCCTCGGTAGAGAAATGGCCCCGATATAAGAACGAGTGCGGAGCACGAGTTCTTATATAGGGGCTATTTCTCTACCGAGGGAGATATTTTCAGTATCTCAAAAACACTGGTTATTAAACTATACTCGGTAAAAAAAGTTATGGACCAGGGTATATAAAGTCATATAAAAATAAAACTAGTGGACACAATTTAAGTATCTTTTTTTAGTAACCAAGGTCTACCCTACCCGATTAATTTGGTACCAGAAACATTAAAGATTTGATTTTAAAAAAATATCGCGAACACACGTATGTAAAAAATGTTGCAAAGTCCATACAAAGTAACAGTTACGGACACATTCGAGTAACCAATAAAAAGATTATTATTTTTTCGCAAACTTTCATTGTAAACGATAATTATTGTTGATTGTTGATCTAGTGTGAATTATCAACTGAGATAATAAGGGTTATGGTCGAATGTCATGGTTCAACAATCATTGAACGGGTTAGAACACTGCCATGGTCCAAAACATCTTTTACAGAGTATATATATTACATAATTTAAAATGATTTTATTAATATTTCTAATGATTAATGCCTTTTTACACCAGAACGCCAAGACGACGTTACGTCATCCAAGACGACGTTACGTCATACAAACAAAACAAGTGGAACCGGAACTCTTCGTTAATTTCCGTAATCGTTATTTCCTAGTGGCGGAAACTTTTCTGCCTAATAAAGGGGTGACCTAATACATTTTGCTTTATTAGGCACTGACCAATAAAGCAAATCATTCCGCGTTTATTGTACATTATCTGACGTCATGTACGTAACGTTGCCTGAAGTCATAAAACGAACAAAAAACAGGTTTATAGTCCTTCCACCACGATCTCGGTTAAGCCGCTCGGCACGAAGAATGACTCGTTTTCTAGAGCCGATCCATTTTTCGTTTTCGTGCCGAGCCTAATAAACTTTATAGTTAAAGGAACTGACATAATATTCTCTATAAATATTGCCATGTGTCCCTTTAATGGGCTTGACACATTTCATGGCATCGGCAGTATTGCAATATTCGTCCCAGGCGTAGGTAAAATACAACAATATAAAGCAGTTACGGATAGCGGTTACGACGGGATATTAAACCGGTAGCATTTATATCAAATGCTAATGTGTTTCAACGTTTAAGCTGTTCGACTTAAATATGAAAACAACAATATACAATATTATCTCTTATTATGGTTATTGCGTCCCTCAACGTCATGATAGAATAGATCGATTAAAATGTTACAAGAATGATCAAATTCTGGCCAATCGTCTAGCATCTATGTGCCCATGACAGGTAATGAGACCAAGTGAATCCGCTTGCGTATCATGTACCACGTGCTTTGTAACGAAGAAAGTAAAACAAACCATTGTGATGGAAAGAAAAGGAAATCCAGCTAGAAGAACAGACGCAAGTATGTTAGAAACATAAGTCTAAGACTTTGGAGTCACTCTATATGTTGAGATGAGAAAACATTTGTCACCGAAAACATAACACGTATTATTGATACACTACACTGACATTATCTGTAAGTACACAGATATTCCGAGAACAGAATTAAAAAAAGTGCTCCGGCTTCGTCGTATCACTTTGAGATGGATAATTCTAACATTAGTAGACACCATGCACGTCCAATAATTGGGTAATTGTAACAGTATAGATACAAACGTCAAACAGAAAATGTAGCAGGCAATAAACAGTAGATATAAAAGGCTATCAGGAAATGTAGGATCAACAACCACCCCCGCACCAAAAAAAAACATAGGAAAAAAACAATAGAAACGATCATTAATTCATTACAAAGATAAATAGACAAACAAACTATGTGACGTCACATACATTAAAGGGTCGGCAACAGGGGACCAGAGCAAAACTGGCCGCTGGAGGTTTAAACAAGGCTCATACCTCACTCTTACCATATTGCCATACCAGTTTAACGGGGCAGTGTAAATAAAGAAAACACTGCGAGGCCATGTCCCCTGACAAACAAGCCAACAACACATAGATGATCATGTCAAAATATACATCTAGAAAGCCAAAAGACACGTTTGCATAATCGGGAAATAAGTTGTTCCTTTTATTGTTTACTTTCCTCAGAGTTAAATATGTGTCATAGGGTGTGTTAAATATACTATATGAATGATCTTAAATCTTTAAACTGTTAATTTCCCAAAACGTTTGACATACTAATGTAAATTAGAGAGTTTAATATTTATATTGTAATTTATTATCTGTACCTTTAGCGACCCCGCTAACAACAGCCAAATTGTGCAACATATCTAAACCTACTGACTCCGACATATATACATGTATATAACCTTACATATTTTGAGAGTCCAAACTCTATAGACACAATATAAACGGCTTTAACCAGCCAGACCAAACCCCAAAACTGGAGAGTCGAATTAGGAGTTACCAACGCATAATTCATTTTACGCATGTTCAGTCAATGGTATTTTAAGAACCCGTGAATAAAATTATACCTTGAACACCGGGATAGATTTTTGATAAACAACTTTTTAGTGTAATATTGCCGTTATTTGTCCGGTTAGTTTCTTAAAAACACATGTCTCAAGTTAATAAGGGTACTGGGTTGCATTCCATACACTATATTAAAACGGGAAACTCGATTCATTCGGTAGAAAACTGGATTATATATATATATTGTAAGATGGCATACTGAAACAATTCAGCCCCATGTCACATATAGCCTAAATGTCTAAGATATGTAACGTAAGTATTTCAATAACGTGGAACATTTAGTAAAATATAGGATTTCATATGTATAGATGTATTCATTATAAAAAGGCTAAAGTTCATGGCTAATGCATCATTCTTCTTGCAGTTGTATTGATAAGATCTCTCTACACGAATATAAATCCCATGACACGGGCACAATGACAGTTTAAACAGGTAAAAAATACATTAATATTGAAATCAGAACTGTATTATTGACAGCATTCCCCAGGTTATACTTTATCAACAAAGATATTTTTTCACTTCAAAATGCGCAAGTTAGTAATTTAATATCCGAACAAGGAAGCTGACACTGTCATGTCGCAAACATTACAAATAATACTGAATATGTGATGCGTAAACTGTCGACGAGGAGTAAAGGAGTGCTTATTTTTAAAATGTATTGTTTTTGAGAGGGTTTGCAAGCATCTGTCCAAATCACTGAGCGCAGGTGTCCTCAGTGTTCGCACTCCCAGTTTAATAGTTACCTTTTCTTGAGAATTGAGAATCGGATCCCGAGTGTAAACGCTATCTACTGTATGTTTCTCTCCCGACCCTACAATACAATCACCTTCCCATACAAGCATTTATACATGATTTCTAAAAATTGGATAGTGGGCAAAACAAGACGTAACCTAAACAAATGTGATTTGCATGCTAAAGCAGACTACGTGATTCAGCTATAACAGCAGTAGCTGGCCCAACAATTATTCAACCAAAACAGTAGTATATTGCCTGTCCATGATTCAACTAAACAGCAGTAGCTTGCCTGTCTATGATTCAACTAAAACAGAAATAGCTTGCTTGCTCACGATTCAACTAAAACAGTAGTATATTGGCTGTCCATGATACAACTAAACCAGCAGTAGCTTGCCTGTCCATGATTCAACTAAAACAGAAATAGCTTGCTTGCTCACGATTCAACTAAAACAGTAGTATATTGGCTGTCCATGATACAACTAAACCAGCAGTAGCTTGCCTATCCATGATTCAACTAAAACAGAAATAGCTTGCTTGTTCGTGATTCAACTAAAACAGTAGTATATTGGCTGTCCATGATACAACTAAACCAGCAGTAGCATGCTTGTCAATGATTCAAATATAACAGTAGTAAATTGCCTGTCCATGATTCAAATATAACAGCCGTAAATTGCTTGTCCATGAATCAAATATAACAGCAGTACATTGTCTGTCCATGATTCAACTAAAACAGCAGTAGTCTTGTCTATCCATTATTCAACTAAAACAATGATATATCCCTGTCCATGATTCAACTCAAACAGCAGAAGTCTTGTCTATCCATGATTCAACTAAAACAGCAGTAGTCTTGTCTATCCATGATTCAACTCAAACAGCAGTAGTCTTGTCTATCCATGATTCAACTCAAACAGCAGTAGTCTTGTCTACCCATGATTCAACTAAAACAGTGATATATCGCCTGTCCATGATTCAACTCAAACAGCAGTAGTATTGTCTATCCATGATTCAACTCAAACAACAGTAGTCTTGTCTATCCATGATTCAACTCAAACATTAGTAGTCTTGTCTATCCATGATTCAACTCAAACAGCAGTAGTCTTGTCTATCCATGATTCAACTCAAACAGCAGTAGTCTTGTCTATCCATGATTCAACTCAAACAGCAGTAGTCTTGTCTATCCATGATTCAACTCAAACAGCAGTAGTCTTGTCTACCCATGATTCAACTAAAACAGTGATATTTCGCCTGTCCATGATTCAACTCAAACAGCAGTAGTATTGTCTATCCATGATTCAACTCAAACAGCAGTAGTCTTGTCTATCCATGATTCAACTCAAACAGCAATAGTCTTGTCTACCCATAATTCGACTAAAACAGTAATATATCGCCTGTCCATGATTCAACTCAAACAGCAGTAGTCTTGTCTATCCATGATTCAACTCAAACATTAGTAGTCTTGTCTATCCATGATTCAACTAAAACAGCAGTAGTCTTGTCTATCCATGATTCAACTAAAACAGTGATATATCGCCTGTCCATGATTCAACTCAAACAGCAGTAGTCTTGTCTATCCATGATTCAACTCAAACATAAGTAGTCTTGTCTATCCATGATTCAACTAAAACAGCAGTAGTCTTGTCTATCCATGATTCAACTAAAACAGTGATATATCGCCTGTCCATGATTCAACTAAAAAGCAGTAGTCTTGTCTATCCATGATTCAACTCAAACAGCAGTAGTCTTGTCTATCCATGATTCAACTAAAACAGTGATATATCGCCTGTCCATGATTCCACTAAAAAGCAGTAGTCTTGTCTATCCATGATTCAACTCAAACAGCAGTAGTCTTGTCTACCCATGATTCAACTAAAACAGTGATATATCGCCTGTCCATGATTCAACTCAAACAGCAGTAGTATTGTCTATGCATGATTCAACTCAAACAGCAGTAGTCTTGTCTATCCATGATTCAACTCAAACAGCAATAGTCTTGTCTACCCATAATTCGACTAAAACAGTAATATATCGCCTGTCCATGATTCAACTCAAACAGCAGTAGTCTTGTCTATCCATGATTCAACTTAAACATTAGTAGTCTTGTCTATCCATGATTCAACTAAAACAGCAGTAGTCTTGTCTATCCATGATTCAGCTAAAACAGTGATATATCGCCTGTCCATGATTCAACTAAAAAGCAGTAGTCTTGTCTATCCATGATTCAATTCAAACAGCAGTAGTCTTGTCTATCCATGATTTAACTAAAACAGTGATATATCGCCTGTCCATGATTCAACTAAAACAGCAGTAGTCTTGTCTACCCATGATTCAACTAAAACAGTGTTATATCGCCTGTCCATGATTCAACTCAAACAGCAGTAGTCTTGTCTATCCATGATACAACTCAAACATTAGTAGTCTTGTCTATCCATGATTCAACTAAAACAGCAGTAGTCTTGTCTATCCATGATTCAACTAAAACAGTGATATATCGCCTGTCCATGATTCAACTAAAAAGCAGTAGTCTTGTCTATCCATGATTCAACTCAAACAGCAGTAGTCTTGTCTATCCATGATTCAACTAAAACAGTGATATATCGCCTGTCCATGATTCAACTAAAACAGCAGTAGTCTTGTCTATCCATAATTCAACTAAAACAGCAGTAGCTTACCTGTCCATTATTCAACTAAAGCAACAGTAAATTACCTGTCAATGATTCAACTAAAACAACAGTAGTTTGCCAGTCCATGATTCAACTAAAACAGCAGTAGATCGCCTGTCCGTGATTCAATTAAAACAGCAGCAGCTTGCCTGTCCATGATTCGAACATAGCAACAGTAGATTGCCTCTCCATGATTCAACTAAAACAGTAATATATTGCCTGTCCTTATGTCAACCAAAACAGTAATAGACTTGCATGTCCGTGATTCAACTAAAACAGAAGTATATTGCCTGTCCATGATTCAACTAAAATAGCGGTAATCTTACCTGTCCATTATTCAACTAAAACAGCAGTAGCTTGCCTGTTCATGATTCAACTAAAACAAAAGTATATTGCCTTCCACGATTCATCTAAATAGCGGTAATCTTACCTGTTCATTACTCAACTAAAACAGCAGTAGCTTGCCTATCAATCATTCAGTTAAAACAGCAGGATATTGCCTGTCCATAACTAAAACAGCAGTAGCTTGCCTATCAAAGATTCAACTAAACTGTAACAGCAGCGATTCAGTTAAAACAGCTGTAGATTGCCTCTCCACGAGAAAAGTAAAACAGCAGTAGCTTCCCTGTCTACGATTCAATTAAAAGAGCAGCAGACTTGGTTATCCACGATTCAATTAAAACAGCACTAGATTTGGCTATCCACGATTCATCTAATGCAGAAGTAGCTTGCCTGTCCATGATTCAACTAAAACAGCAGTAGTTTGCCTGTACATGATTCAACTAAAACAACAATAGTTTGCCTATCATTGATTCAACTAAAACAGTAGTAGATAGCCTGTCCACGATTCAACTAAAACAGCAGTAGTCTTGTCTATCCATGATTCAACTCAAACAGCAGTAGTCTTGTCTATCCATGATTCAACTCAAACAGCAGTAGTCTTGTCTACCCATGATTCAACTAAAACAGTGATATATCGCCTGTCCATGATTCAACTCAAACAGCATTAGTATTGTCTATCCATGATTCAACTCAAACAGCAGTAGTCTTGTCTATCCATGATTCAATTCAAACAGCAATAGTCTTGTCTACCCATAATTCGACTAAAACAGTAATATATCGCCTGTCCATGATTCAACTCAAACAGCAGTAGTCTTGTCTATCCATGATTCAACTCAAACATTAGTAGTCTTGTCTATCCATGATTCAACTAAAACAGCAGTAGTCTTGTCTATCGATGATTCAACTAAAACAGCAGTAGTCTTGTCTATCCATGATTCAACTAAAACAGCAGTAGTCTTGTTTATCCATGATTCAACTCAAACATTAGTAGTCTTGTCTATCCATGATTCAACTAAAACAGCAGTAGTCTTGTCTATCCATGATTCAACTCAAACAGCAGTAGTCTTGTCTATCCATGATTCAACTAAAACAGTGATATATCGCCTGTCCATGATTGAACTAAAAAGCAGTAGTCTGGTCTATCCATGATTCAACTCAAACAGCAGTAGTCTTGTCTATCCATGATTAAGCTAAAACAGTGATATATCGCCTGTCCATGATTCAACTAAAACAGTAGTAGTCTTGTCTATCCATAATTCAACTAAAACAGCAGTAGCTTACCTGTCCATTATTCAACTAAAACAACAGTAAATTACCTGTCAAAGATTCAACTAAAACAACAGTAGTTTGCCAGTCCATGATTCAACTAAAACAGCAGTAGATCGCCTGTCCGTGATTCAACTAAAACAGCAGCAGCTTGCCTGTCCATGATTCGAACATAGAACAGTAGATTGCCTGTCCATGATTCAACTAAAACAGCAGTAGCTTGTCTGTCCACGATTCATCTAAAACAGCAGTAGATTGCCTCTCCATGATCGCCTATCAAAGATTCAACTAAACTGTAACAGCAGCGATTCAGTTAAAACAGCTGTAGATTGCCTCTCCACGAGAAAAGTAAAACAGCAGTAGCTTACCTGTCCACGATTCAATTAAAAGAGCAGCAGACTTGGTTATCCACGATTCAATTAAAACAGCACTAGACTTGGCTATTCACGATTCATCTAATGCAGAAGTAGCTTGCCTGACCATGATTCAAATAAAACAACAGTAGTTTGCCTGTACATGATTCAACTAAAACAGCAATAGTTTGCCTATCATTGATTCAACTAAAACAGTAGTAGATAGCCTGTCCACGATTCAATCAAAACAGCAGTAGCTTGCCTGTCCATGTTTCGACTTATACAGCCTGTCCATGATTCAACTAAAACAATAGTATATTGCCTGTCCATGATTCAGCTAAAACAGCAGAATATATAGCATGTCCATGATTCAACTAAAACAACAGTATATTGCCTGTCCATGATTCAACTAAAACAACAGTATATTGCCTGTCCATGATTCAACTAAAACAACAGTATATTGCCTGTCCATGAGTCAACTATAACAGCAGTATATTGCCTGTCCATGAGTCAACTATAACAACAGTATATTGCCTGTCCATGAGTCAACTATAACAACAGTATATTGCCTGTCCATGAGTCAACTATAACAACAGTATATTGCCTGTCCATGATTCAACTATAACAGCAGTGTATTGCCTGTCCATGAGTCAACTATAACAGCAGTATATTGCCTGTCCATGAGTCAACTATAACAGCAGTATATTGCCTGTCCATGAGTCAACTATAACAGCAGTATATTGCCTGTCCATGATTAAACTAAAACAACAGTATATTGCCTGTCCATGAGTCAACTATAACAGCAGTGTATTGCCTGTCCATAAGTCAACTATAACAGCAGTGTATTGCCTGTCCATGAGTCAACTATAACAGCAGTATATTGCCTGTCAATGAGGCAACTAAAACAGCAGTATATTGCCTGTCCATGAGTCAACTATAACAGCGGTATATTGCCTGTCCATGAGTCAACTATAACAGCAGTGTATTGCCTGTCCATGATTAAACTAAAACAACAGTGTATTGCCTGTCTATGAGTCAACTATAACAGCAGTGTATTGCCTGCCCATGAGTCAACTTTAACAGCTGTGTATTGCCTGGCCATGAGTCAACTATAACAGCAGTATATTGCCTGTCCATGAGTCAACTATAACAGCAGTATATTGCCTGTCCATGAGTCAACTATAACAGCAATATAGTGCCTGTCCATGGGTCAACTATAACAGCAGTATATTGCCTGTCCATGAGTCAACTATAACAGCAGTATATTGCCTGTCCATGAGTCAACTATAACAACAGTATATCGGCTGTCCATGAGTCAACTATAACAGCCGTAGAATTTGTTATCCATGAGTCAACTAAAACAGCAGTATATTGACTGTCCATGAGTCAACTAAAACAGCAGTAGCTTGCTTGTCCGTGAATCAACTAAAACAGAAGTTAATTGCCTGTCCATGAGTCAAATAAAACAGCAGTGCATTGCCTGTCCATGAATCAACTAATACAGCAGTATATTGCCTGTCCATGAGTCAACTACAACAGCAGTATATTGCCTGTTCATGAGTCAACTAAAACAGCAGTGTATTGCCTGTCCATGAGTCAACTAAAACAGCAGTATATTGCCTGTCCATGAGTCAACTAAAACAGCAGTAGCTTGCTTGTCCATGAATCAACTTAAACAGAACTTTATTGCCTGTCCATGAGTCAACTAAAACAGCAGTGTATTGCCTGACCATGAGTCAACTAAAACAGCAGTATATTGCCTGTCCATGAGTCAACTAAAACAGCAGTAGCTTTCTTGTCCATGAATCAACTAAAACAACAGTATATTGCCTTCCACGAAGCAACTTAAACAGCAGTATACTGCCTGTCCATGATTCAACTTAAACAGCAGTGTATTGCCTGTCCATGATTCCGTTAACATAGCAGTAGTCTTGTCTATTTATGTTTCAACTGAAACAGCAGTATATTGCCTGTCCATGAATCAACTAAAACAGCAGTAGCTTGCTTGTTCAGCAGCAGCTTGCCTGTCCAAGATTCAGTTGAAACAGCTGTAGCTTGTCTGTCCATGATTCAACTAAAACAGCAGTATATTGCCTTCCACGAAGCAACTAAAACAGCAGTTTTGCCTGCCCGTGCTTCAACTGAAACAGCAGCAGCTTGCCTTCCATGAAGCAAATAAAACAGCAGTAGCTTGCCTGTCCATGATTCAACTAAAACAGCAGTGTATTGCCTGTCCATGATTCCGTTAACATAGCAGTAGTCTTGTCTATTCATGTTTCAACTGAAACAGCAGTATATTGCCTGTCCATGAATCAACTAAAACAGCGGTAGCTTGCTTGTTCAGCAGTAGCTTGCCTGTCCATGATTCAGTTATAACAGCAGCAGCTTGCCTGTCCAAGATTCAGTTGAAACAGCTGTAGCTTGTCTGTCCATGATTCAACTAAAACAGCAGTATATTGCCTTCCACGAAGCAACTAAAACAGCAGTTTTGCCTGCCTGTACTTTAACTGAAACAGCAGCAGCTTGCCTTCCATGAAGCAAATAAAACAGCAGCAGCTTGCCTGTCCATGATTCAACTAAAACAGCAGTTGTTTTTCTGACCATAATTCAACCAAAACAGCAGTAGCTTTCTTGTCCATGAATCAGTTAAAACAGAAGTTTATTGCTTGTCCATGATTTAACTAAAACAACAGTGTATTGCCTGTCCATGAATCAACTAAAACATCAGTAGCTTGCTTGTTCAGCAGTAGCTTGCCTGTCCATGATTCAGTTATAACAGCAGCAGCTTGCCTGTCCAAGATTCAGTTAAAACAGCAGTAGCTTGACTGTCCATGATTCAACTAACACAGCAGTATATTGCCTTCCACGAAGCAACTAAAACAGCAGTTTTGCCTGCCCATGATTCAGCTGAAACAGCAGCAGCTTGCCTTCCATGAAGCAACTAAAACAGCAGTAGCTGGCCTGTCCATGATTTAACTAAAACAGCTGTTTATTGCCTGTCCATGATTCAGTTAAAACAGCAGAAGCTTGCCTGTCTATGATTCAACTAAAACAGCAGCAGCTTGCCTGTCCATGATTCAACTAAAACAGCAGTAGTTTGTCTGACTATAATTCAACCAAAACAGCAGTACCTTGCTTGTCCATGAATCAGTTAAAACAGAAGTTTATTGCTTGTCCATGATTTAACTAAAACAACAGTAGCTTGCTTGTTCAGCAGTAGCTTGCCTGTCCATGATTCAGTTATAACAGCCGCAGCTTGCCTGTCCAAGATTCAGTTAAAGCAGCAGTAGCTTGTCTGTTCATGATTCAATAAAACAGCAGTATATTGCCTTCCACGAAGCAACTAAAACAGCAGTTTTGCCTGCCCGTGATTAAACTGAAACAGCAGCAGCTTGCCTTCCATGAAGCAACTAAAACAGCAGTATATTGTCTTCCATGAATCAACTAAAACAGCAGCATCTTGCCTGTGCATGATTCAGTTAAAACAGCAGTAGCTTTCCTGTCCATGATTTAACTAAAACAGCAGTTTATTGCCTTCCATGAATCAATTAAAACAGCAGCAGCTTGCCTGTACATGATTCAGTTAAAACCTCAGTAGCTTGCCTTTTCATGATTCAACTAAAACAGCAGTAGTTTGTCCGTCCATAATTTAACTAAAACAGCAGTTTATTGCCTTCCATGAATCAACTAAAACAGCAGCAGCTGGCCTGTGCATGATTCAGTTAAAACAGCCCTAGCTTGGCTGTCCATGATTCAACTTAAACAGCAGCAGCTTGCCTGTCCATGATTCAACTAAAACAGCAGTAGTTTGTCTGACCATAATTCAACCAAAACAGCAGTATCTTGCCCATCCATGGTTTAACTAACACAGTAACAGCTTGCCTGTCCATGATTCAGTTATAACAGCAGTAGCTTGTCTGTTCATGATTCAACTAAAACAGCAGAAGCTTGCCATCCATGATTCAGCTAAAACAGCAGTAGTTTGCCTGACCATGATTCAAATACAACAGTAATAGATTGCCTGTCCATCATTAAACTAAAACAAAATTATATTGCCTGCCTATGATTACACTAAAAGAGCAGTAGTTTGCCTGTCCATGATTTAACTAAAACAGCAGTTTATTGCCTTCCATGAATCAATTAAAACAGCAGCAGCTTGCCTGTCCATGATTCAGTTTTAACAGTAGTAGCTTGCCTGTCCAAGATTTATCTAAAACAGCAGTATATTGCCTTCCATGCATCAATTAAAACAGCAGCAGCTTGCCTGTCCATGATTTAACTAAAACAGCAGTTTAATGCCTTCCATATAACAACTAAAACAGCAGTAGCTTGCCTGTCCATGATTTATCTAAATCTGCAGTAGTTTGTCTGTCCATGATTCAACTAAAAAGCAGAAGTTTGTCTGTCCATGATTCAACTGAAACAGCAGCAGCTTGGCTGTCCATGATTCAACCAAAACAGCAGTAGCTTACTTGTCCATGATTCAACCGAAACAGTATTAGCTTGCTTGTCCATGATTCAACCAACACAGCAGTAGCTTACATGTCCATGATTCAACCAAAACATCATTAGCCGGCCTGTCCATGATTAAAAAAAACAGCAGTAGCTTGCCAGTCCATGATTCAAATGAAACAGCAGCAGCTTGTCTGTCCATAATTCAACCGAAACAACAGTAGCTTACTTGTCCATGATTCAACCAAAGCGTTATTAGCTTGCTTGTCCATGATTCAACCAAAACAGCAGTAGCTCACTTGTCCATGATTCAACCAAAGCAGCATTAGCTAGCCTGTCCATGATTCAACCAAAACAGCAGTAGCTTGCCTGTCCATGATTCAACTTAGACAGAAGTATATTGCCTGTCCATGATTCAACTAAAACAGCGGTATATTGCCAATCCATGATTGAACTAAAAGAGCAGTAGCTTGCTTGGCCATGATTCAACCAACACAGCAGTAGCTAACTTGTCCATGATTCAACCAAAACATCATTAGCTGGCCTGTCCATGATTAAAAAAAAACAGCAGTAGCTTGCCAGTCAATGATTCAAATGAAACAGCAGCAGCTTGTCTGTCCATAATTCAACCAAAACAGCAGTAGCTTACTTGTCCATGATTCAACCAAAACAGTATTAGCTTGCTTGTCCATTATTCAACTAAAACAGCAGTAGCTCACTTGTCCATGATTCAACCAAAGCAGCATTAGCTATCGTGTCCATGATTCAACCAAAACAGCAGAATATTGCCTGTCCATGATTCAACTTAGACAGCAGTATATTGCCTGTCCATGATTCAACTTAGACAGCAGTATATTGCCTGTCCATGATTCAACTTAGACAGCAGTATATTGCCCATTCATGATTGAACCAAAACAGCAGCCGCTTGCCTGTCCATGATTCAACCAAAACAGCAGTATATTGCCTGTCCATGATTCAACTAAAACAGCACTATATTGCCCATCCATGATTGAACTAAAACAGCAGTCGCTTGCTTGTTTATGATTCAACCAAAACAGCAGTAGCTTGCTTGACCATGATTCAGCCAAAACAGTATTAGCTTGATTGTCCATGATTCAACCAAAACAACAGTAGCTCACTTGTCCATGATTCTACCAAAGCAGCATTAGCTAGCCTGTCCATGATTCAACCAAAGCAGCATTAGCTAGCCTGTCCATGATTCAACCAAAACAGCAGTAGCTTGCCTGTCCATGATTCAACCAAAACAGCAGTATATTGCCTGTCCATGATTCAACTAAAACAGCACTATATTGCCAATCCATGATTGAACCAAAACAGCAGTAGCTTGCTTGTCCATGATTCAGCCAAAACAGTATTAGCTTGATTGTCCATGATTCAACCAAAACAACAGTAGCTCACTTGTCCATGATTCTACCAAAGCAGCATTAGCTAGCCTGTCCATGATTCAACCAAAACTGCAGTAGCTTGCCTGTCCATGATTCAATTTAGACAGCAGTATATTGCCCATCCAAGATTGAACCAAAACAGAAGTCGCTTGCTTGTTTATGATTCAACCAAAACAGCAGTAGCTTGTTTGTCCATGATTCAACCAAAACAGCAGTCGCTTGCTTGTTTATGATTCAACCAAAACAGCAGTAGCTTGTTTGTCCATGATTCAACCAAAACAGCAGTCGCTTGCTTGTTTATGATTCAACCAAAATAGCAGTAGCTTGCTTGTCCATGATTCAACCAAAACAGCAGTCGCTTGCTTGATGATGATTCAACCAAAACAGCAGTAGCTTGCCTGTCCATGATTCAACTTAGACAGCAGTCGCTTGCTTGTTTATGATTCAACCAAAACAGCAGTAGCTTGCCTGTCCATGATTCAACCAAACAGCAGTAGCTTGCCTGTCCATGATTCAACTTAGACAGCAGTCGCTTGCTTGTCCATGATTCAACCAAAACAGCAGTAGCTTGCCTGTCCATGATTCAACTTAGACAGCAGTCGCTTGCTTGTCCATGATTCAACCAAAACAGCAGTCGCTTGCTTGTCCATGATACAACTAAAATAGCAGTAGCTTGCCTGTCCATGATTCAACTTAGACAGCAGTCGCTTGCTTGTTTATGATTCAACCAAAACAGCAGTAGCTTGCCTGTCCATGATTCAACCAAAACAGCAGTAGCTTGCCTGTATATGACTAAACTTAGACAGCAGTCGCTTGCTTGTCCATGATTCAACCAAAACAGCAGTAGCTTGCCTGTCCATGATTCAACTTAGACAGCAGTCGCTTGCTTGTCCATGATTCAACCAAAACAGCAGTAGCTTGCTTGTCCATGATTCAACCAAAACAGCAATCGCTTGCTTGTCCATGATACAACTAAAACAGCAATAGCTTGCTTGTTTATGATTCTACTGTTATTATAGAAGAAGGCACATCTGCCTGTACTTCTTATAAACCTGGAATTAGGCACACTTGGATAACTTCAGCGATTATCTAAATCCAGCACGCAAACAAAATGAAAAAAGAAAACAGTTTGCGATATCAGCAATTCCAATTCAAGTCTCGGCTAAAACAACTTCATCTCGTTGTTCAAATGACTCTACTAGAAGGATGCCACTTACCGAGTAACGGTTTAATTGAATGGAGTTTATTATTCACGGACAATCTCAAGCGGCTTGTTAAGAATTACGAATATATTACTTAATATAACATTTAACATCAGTGTAAGGTAATTTGGTATTAGAAATATGAAAATATAATGCTGCTTTAGCAGTACTACCAACTGAAAGGGTCAAGGGAACATAGCTCTGGCAAAAGCAGTTACGTCCAAATTCATCATAAAATGATGCACATGTTGAACTGGTAATAATGATCCGGAAGTAACGATATGTGTAACGTTTTATTTAAATCGGAACAAACGTCTTAAAGGACTTGCGTACTATTCCATTTTCATAGAAATTCAATTTCAAAGGGGCAATACTCTGGTAAAAAGTCGCAATCTAATTTCCTTTACTTTACAGTAAGTAGCAGACAAGGTGATTGCTATATATATAGTCCTCACTTCGAAGCGTGTGTATAATTGTACCAACGGTTCTTGGGAAAAAATAGTTTTTACGGTTTTCCCTATTTCTCTATATTCAAAACATGGAACCACCAGGGCGGGTCCATTTTTTCACCCCTTCATTTGGACAAACTTGATACACCATGAAGTCAAGGTTTCTGAAAACACTGTCAAAATATGATAAATTGTTCGTTAGATGAAGGAGTTTAAGACGTGTGCCAATAAATCGCTATAGTAAAACGTGAACTTCAGTTGAACTTACTTCATTTGGACAAACTTGAGAGTCTAGGTTCAATAATTTCCGTCAAATATGTTAAATGGTTCTTGAGAAGATGATTATTTTGGGGATTTCCTTATTTATTAATATATAAACTTTGTAACCGCAGGTGTTTTTTTTTCTTTTTACAGTTTCACCTATATTTATATTCATACGTCGAACAACAACAGAGACCGTTGTTTTTCTCCTAGGGAGCTTAATTTAATTTGAACAAACTTGATAGTAGTTTGATATGTTGATTTTTTTAAAAGCAATTGTCTATGTTTAAAGTAGCTATCCCGTCAATAACAGCACATTTTACAACATAAATACACTGTTTCGAAACCTACTGACGACGAGGTATATTTTCATATTTTTAGAATACAAACTCTATAGAATCAATATATACGGCTTTCACCAGCCAGGGTAAACCCCAAAACTGAAGTGTCAAATTAACTCATAATTCATTTTACGCATATTCAATCACGGGTATTTTAAGAACCCGTTAATAAATCCTTACTTTTAATCGGCACATACTAGTATACCTAATTATGTGACATAAACGGTTTTGTAGTGTAATGTTGACGTTATTTGGAGGGATAGTTAGTTACTTTAATGGTTCTTGAGAAGAGCTTTCTTTACAGGTTTACTTATTATTTCTATGTTCCATCGTTGGACACTTTGGTGGGTGCACTTTTAACCTTCAAGCGTTCTGATAAACTGATTATTTCTAAAAATAACTAAACATGTTTAGCCACTCTTGAGAAAAGGAGTTGTTAAGGTTTATTTTAGTAATAATCTAAGAAATCATGAGGCCTACAGTTAATAAAGATTTGCTTGACAGACATTGACACTATTATCTCCTATGAGTGTTTTGATCAATATTGGTATACTCGTATATCTCTGTCTTAGACATAAACTAAGTGTTTTTTTTCCTCTACGGTTACACTTTATTCGTTTAAGCCGACTATAGTGTCCCGTGACACGTGACCTCACACGTGAAAATTATCAAAGGAACACTATTCCCCCCCCCCCCCCCCCCCCCCCCCCCACTCCTCCCACACACACACACACACCCCGCACACACACACACCCCACACACCCTTCTCTCTCTCAGGCGCAAATATCTCTATATTACTTACCGAAACATGAGAATGCACCAACTGGTTCCCACTGGCCTGTTGACGTGCACACGATTGTGTCGACTGAGCCTGTTTTTGGTTTCAAGTTTTCCGTGCTGTTGCAGCTGTAATTCCGGACGTTCCCAGTTCCTATTACGGTGGCACCGTCAATTTCTGCGGGAGTGCCACATACTGAGAATAAACAAAACTGATTACAGGCTTGTAATGCAAATATAATAGGAATAAACAAGAGACGAACACATACTTGCGTACTGTGTGCACGCGGATGTGAGTATGCGTGTTTGCGTTTTATAGATACTTTCCTGATTCAACACTATTTATACCGGGTTATGAAGTTAGATTTTTATTTTGACTATGAAGTATACAGTATCATGCACTGATTCATGGCCTGTACATTTCAATCTATATCTAAAGCCAACCATCTGCAATAGCTGTAGGCGTAGTTTGTGCTTCCGTGGTGTATAGTCAAATAGTGTCTAATAAGAAATGTTTCCCTGCCGGTCATACTAAACCAATTCATTTTCCATAGGCCTACCTTATAGCTCTAAGCTCTGTACTGAGTTCCCTAATACTGGAAGCTATATTTTTTATTACTTGTTTTGAAAGACCTATCTTAGTTTTATCAAAAAAACATACAAAAGCCATACATTGAGTATGTTTTGAAAAAGCTGTTTGGGTCGGATGATGCTGACCATGTAGAAACATGAGGAAAATGTAAAATATACTTCTTTCTTTGATTATGCAACACATTATGAATACATTGCACAAATGTATGATTTAACCTTTATAAGTACTCTTCAAAAGTTGAATTTTAATTTTTAGCAAGATTTTTTGGTTTGTTTACTTTGACAACCAATCAAAATAAAGAGATTCTGTGTAATAGCTCCGAATTTACCTGGAACTTTTTCCCTACCCGCTGATTGGTTGGTAATTGGTGTAGTCTGATGATACAAATGCATACTTTTGATTGCTTTTTGTTATTATTACCTTTAATTCAACCAAAGGATGTATTGGGCACATTTATTAGTGTTTGTTTGAGGTTTTTAATTGTAATTGACGTAGACAGTAAAGCGAAAGTAGAAATGGGTAAATCTACACTTGTCAAAATAGATGGTCATTCAACAGATTGGCTTTTTCTTACATGATATATGACCTCTTGTTGTTATTGCATTTTTATATTGGCGGACGCCCGATCGTTTGATTGGTATGTGTTTTACCATTTTCTACGCAAGAAACTGCGCATTTTTTGTTTGTTGACATACGAGGGTCATTCAATAAGTTATGTCACTTACGCGTTTTAACAATTATATGCTCATTGTGAGTGTTGATGTTTGATACCAAATGAAAGAGAGTTTCAATACCTTTCCATTGATGGTAAAATGAATGCTGCATATTTTGTGTGACGAAAGTTATGGAACATTTAATACACATCACTTATACATACTGAGGCATTTTCGTCCTGAGTTTTTTCAGGTATGTTAATTGTTACTTTTTTAAATGCCTGTTTCTCTTTAAGTACTTGTCGAAGACCTTTGAAATTGCTCATACATTACCAGTTATATATGTGCATTACAAGATTCAGAATTTAAGCATGGTAGATGAAAAGGCATTGTCTTAGAAATTAACATTTTAAGCTAACGTGTAAAATTAATTTAATGATAAATGGACATTAAATGGAAGGGCAGTCTTCTGAAATAGCGTTTTTGAATGATCAATATTTTCACTAAACATCGTACAAAATTCTACAATAATGTGTTGAATATGAATATGAAAACATATTAATACTATGAGAATAATTACGACATTTAAAAGATATTATAACATTTCCGTAAACAAAATAAAGAAAATCAGTGTTATTCCTGCTAAAATTAAGGGATATACATTCACTCATATCTGGTTTGCAGCAAGACCTTTTTATGGATTATGGGCGAATAACAACAGATGGCGTACAAGAAAATTTATAAGCATAGAATTATTCGAATAATTTTTACAACGTTTTGTAACAAGGACATTTTCAGAGATGCCAGTATCCAAAAGGTGTGGTATGGGGAGGTAATTCAGGGGTATAAATAACCGGAAATTTTTCATTGTTGTTGTGGAATTTAAGTGAGCGAACCCAGTAGTACTATAAATACACTACTTTATCTCTGTGTAATGTCCAGTTCAAAGGATATATGCCTAGTGACAGAACTTTTTGAAGCACCCTCGTACATTTGTCCTATATAAAACGAAGAAGGTAAATCAATGGTGTGCATAGTGCCTGTACTCACACGATTTTAAACAACTAACAACACAATACCAACCGTACTGCTGTGGTAGAACATATACATAGACCAACTAAATATAATATTATTATTTTCACACTGTTACATGTTAAACGTGAACTTACATATACACGAGATGTCAGCCGTGCTCCAGGAGCCGGTTTCCTGGCAAGTTATGCTAGTTACGGAGCCGACCTGTACGTAGCCCTCTTTACACACGTACACGTGGTTCCAGGCATCGCTAGTTGTCGTAGCTATGGCGTTGGCGACAGTAGGCGCACTGTTACATTCTAACCAAATAATAATTCACAGCGAAATAATGCATGTCAACAAATTATAGGCTTCAATAAAGGAAACGCTTTATAGAAAATTACATTAACAACGTTTAAGGTAACAATTCCACTAAAGGTTACCACCGTTAAAGGAAACAATGAACATGTTGAATGTTTGACATTCCAGTCAAAATAACGCTCACCATTCAGTTAAAGATAAAACTCTAACGCTAAAGGCAGTTTTCAACATCTACAGTTTCAACGAAAACAACTGACTCAGGTAAAAGTTGTTACCTTTAACGGAAGAGCTGATTGCTACCTTCAACGTTGAAAGTGTTACCTTTGATAGACGTCGTTACCTTTAACCCTTTTGCTGCCACAGTCGAAGACATTGATTTTTGCGACCAATGTAAACCCAGATCAACCTGTCCATAATGTGCATACTGATCAGGGTTTACACTGTACCCACTCGGTAAGAATGTTTTCCATAACACTTTATATACAAAATATCACTGGAAGGTTTTAATTTAAATTTTAGCAGACGTGGCAGCAAAAGGGCTAATGGAGATCGTATTCCACTCGATCTAAATTGCATTCAGGTTAATGTATACACCATTTTCATATAGCAGCCTATTTCCGTTAGGACCCTTTTTAATGCACAGGTCAAAATTATATATTGGGTTCTGCATGTACTACAGCTAATTAGATAAAGCAGCATCTATACATTGAACGTAATGTGGTACGTCGATATATATCCTAAACAGTATGGCTGAGACGAAACAATTGTTTTTCGAAACATTCATAAACAATGTATGTGACTTTAATCGCATTTGAATATGCCTGTTTACCCATATGTCTAGATCACCTGCGAAGTCTTGAAGCTTTCTTCTAAATTATTTTTGAAAGGGCAGTCATTTTACCGAGAATCTGGTATCGTTTCTGATTGGCTGACACAGACATACCAGACACAGGCACTATTTTATAAATATATGAGTAAAAAAGGGGAAAATTATCGACGAACTAAATGTGGATGGTGAAACATACTGTAATAAAAAAATCATAATTACGGACATGTTGTTCCGGTTTCATTTTTTTCTTGCACAAACGGCCAATACATTTGTATTTAAAATCAAGCGTCGAAGATGATCAAGACTTCTCATTTATTTCCTTGTAATCTCTACTTAGCATGTTACCACTATAACCATTATTGCTCGCTTTATTTATCCCGGGTTTAGGTCCGTGTCTACTAAATAAAAACATACTGTGATTGGTCAATAAAAAGTATTTTGGTCAAAATGCAGCAATTAATGACTAGTTTGCATGAAAATGTGTTCATTAGCAGGTTTAATGTATATTTTGTTCACAAAAAAATGTTGGAATTTGTGAAAAGGCCTGTTGTTTCATAACAAATGAAAAAGTTCATGCATAAGTGATTTATAAGTAATTTTCGAACTCTGAATCTCAAATTATATTGCATTTTTGGTTTGGTACACAGGAGACCATGGCTGAAAACTTTATTTGATCAAAATATACCAGTTAATGAAAGGACATGTTCCGTTTGTAACACATTGGAAGACGAATTTCATTTTATTTTAGAATGTACACTATATACACTCAAGAGATATGAAAACGCAACACGGGAATTTCCGCTATATATTGTATATACTGCACACTTAATTGCACATAATATTCCAAAGAAATCCCAAGATGTTTTTTAAAAAAAAAGTTGCAGTTAACTAGAGAAAGGACACAACTGTGATGTTGTAGACGTTTTAATCACACTACACTTTGTAACAAGAACTTCATAAATGTTGAAGTTGCTCTTTGAAAAATTGAGCTAGTTCAGTACTGTATTTAACGTAAATAGTTTGCAAAATGTTGCATCCTAAGTTTGCTCACATGATTGAGCCAAACGCGTACTTTGTGAATAATGAAACATTGAAGGAATACTATTTGCTGTATTATTTGTTGTTTTAGTATTTTTTCCAAAAGGAAAGGTCTTACGTAGCCATGTACCATTCGATTAAAAGCAGCATATTGTACATACAATATATAGCGGAATTCCCGTGTTGCGTTTTCATATCACTTGAGTGTTACTGATTTAAGGAAAACAGATATAAATCACTATTTCTGGTTTAGGCCAAATATTCCGAAGTTCATTCAGTTAATAACATGTGAAAATGGAACAACTATAAGAAATCTATCTACATATGTATATGAGGGGTTTAGACTAAGAAATTCTATTATCTATAATAATTAATCTAATGTATTACAAATCAATTAGTATAGCTCTTGTTAACCATTGTTTGCTACTAACACTCATAAGTATTAAAATATGTTGATATTAAAAAATACATGTGCAATGAAACCTGTTTTAGCGGTCACGTAAAATCGATAGACACCTGTCTTAAGTAGACGTATATTTAATGGCTCTGCTATTATCTTAAATTTAATTTAAGTTACATATTATTATCTTAAATTCAATTGAAATTATATATATTTAGTGGTCACGGATTTTTACCGGCCAATTTTGAGCCTCTGCATGAGTAACTATTTGAGACAGGTTTGAGTGTAATAAAAAAAAATTAAAAAAAATAAAGAAATAAAAAGATACGTGTGTATATATGTATGTGTATATATATATATATATATATATATATATATTTCCGTACAATGCAACGGAAATACGCCAGAGTTTAATAAGTTTATGAAACCTTATATGCTTATACTTAATATATAGACGGCACATATAGATTCACTTCTATGTATATTATTTTGAAACAAAAGTGTGCATGTTCAAATGTTCTGTTTGCATCCACAGTTTCCTTGTCACACTTACTGTAACATGAAATGCTGTTAGCCGGAGTCCAGCCCGTAACCTCACTGCACGTTATAGTTGCAATGGACCCAGCTTTTGGTCGGTACTCGGCATTGCAGGTATAATTCTTCTGATCACTGGTACCCGAAAACGTTGCATAATCCACTGTAGGAGCATCACCACAGTCTATGATAATTGTACAAACTCGACATTAATTTAATAAACAATTAATAAACATATCATGATAAACATATGGTGTATATATGAAGAATACGCTGTGTCTCCCACGTCATATAACAAAGACACCGAACAAGAGTCATACATCCATGTACACGTTTAAAGGGACTAGAGGTGATCTGTTAAATTTGGGGCGCTTGTTTCAGCCAAAGGTTCTTTGGATTTTTCAGGTAAAATACATCTCGTTCCTAAATAATCTGTATATCAGTGAATCAGAAATTTTTAACGGTAAATAAAAATACCTTACTTTTCAAAATCGGTTGAGAAATAAAAATTGCATGCCCAAAAGCTGTTTTTGATGGTGCATTTTCAATGCAAAACTCTGCTACTTGAAGAATTTGAAAAAAAATATTTTTTTATAGGATTTGTATCCGAAAATATTGTTGGATATTCGTTACATTAAGACAATCTGAAAGTTTTATAGCAAAATATGAAGGCTAACTGAAGTTAAAGGTATTTCTTAATTTTCTACTGTCCCACCAACAAGGAATTTGCATGGGAAAAGCCCCATCAAAAATCATTTTGGCTGTAATATATTTATTTCTCAACCGATTTTCAAAACTATTTAACACTAAAAATACCAGTTCTACTACTATAAAATTGATGTACGTATTATTTAAATTGCTCAAGTTACTGCAGAAAAACCTTTGGCCCGAACAGTAATAAATGTCAATCCAAATACGAATCATGTATCATATTCAGTGTGAATAAATGTGGCTTAAACTAGGCACAATAATTAGTCCGATTTAATTCAATCAATCAATCAATCAATCAATCAATCAATCAATCAATCAATCAATCAATCAATCAATCAATCAATCAATCAATCAATCAATCAATCAATCAATCAATCAATCAATCAATCAATCAATCAATCAATCAATCAATCAATCAATCAATCAATCAATCATCAATCAATCAATCAATCAATCATCTATCAATCAATCAATCAATCAAACAAACAAACTGAACAAAAAGTACAAAAAAAAAAAAAAAAAAAAAAAAAAAAATCAAATAAAAAAAAAAAATAAAAAAAAAAATAAAAAAAAAAAAAAAAAAATATTGTTTTGAAATTGTTTGGTCTAGACTCTGTTAAATGTTTGTTGAGTACATCATTACTATTAATTCATATCTTGTTTTAAGGCTTTAATAAAGTGTTGCTTTGTGATCGGTATACACTTTATTAAGTTATATGTACAACTAATAGCAGTACAAACCTAAAGTGAATTAATATTTTTAATTTTAACAACAAAACCTAGCCGAGTTGTCGAGTTATCTCAAAAACAGTAATCAAATCATGTAACATGTTCTTCAATAAAATACATGTACACATTTCATAATAAACTGAAGCACATAACAATGGATTTCAATGGTATTTGAACTGACACCAATACGTCTTCCAGGTCGCCTCCAGTCCCTCTACACTCCTCTCGCCTCTCACTGCTGTGGGTTCGAATGTCACTTGAAGCTCGACTTGTAAGTGAGAACGTACAGAGTACTAGTTCTACCAAGGAATAAGTGGGTGGTCTGCCTCCACTACGAAAAATTTGACCGTCATTTATATTCTTTATGTGCTGAAAATGCCGTAAAACAACATTCGACCAACCATCAGTTGTATTTTGATTGACAACCATAACTCTACCCGATTGCCGCTAGTCCCTTTACAAACCAGAACAGCACAATTTACTCTTTTTTTCTTCACAAGTTCATATAAACTATCTTGTGTTGAAATTGAATCCGAACACAGATTCAGCAAAACTTTAGTCTGACATTTGACAGATGTAACGACAAATTAACATGATTTAACAAAATCCTGAGTACCTTAATTTCTAAACAGAACACTAATTTTAATAATTTACTTATATGAAATAAAAAGAAGATGTGGAGTACGGCTTACCGAGTTATTAACTGTGTTAGTTTGCCGTAGGACTACGACTGGTATGCATGGTATTAAGAGCAACTATGAAAATGTGGATGTTCTATTAATTCCTAAGAGTCTGTAAAGTTTACTTATAAGCTGCGTTAAGGACTTACCTCGGATGCACATTCGTGTCCCCAGATTATAGGATTTGAAGGCTGCACAGGCACATCTGTTCGTGCTGCAAACTCCTCCAATATCTGCACAGTCAGCGTCTGTTCTACACTGGTACCCGAACAACGCTGTGAATTAAAACCGGTATTTAACCTAACACTGGTACCCGAACAACGCTGTCAATACTATCTTATTGAAGAGTCATACTATCCTGCAGAACAGTCATACTATCTTGTTAAACAGTCATACTATTGTGTTAAACAGTCATACTATTGTGTTAAACAGTCATACTATTGTGTTGAACAGTCATACTGTCTTGTTGAACAGTCATACTATTGTGTTGAACAGTCATACTATCCTGTTGAACAGTCATACTATTGTGTTGAACATTCATACTATCCTGTTGAACAGTCATACTATCCTGCAGAACAGTCATACTATCTTGTTAAACAGTCATACTGTCTTGTTGAACAGTCATACTGTTGTGTTAAACAGTCATACTGTCTTGTTGAACAGTCATACTATTGTGTTGAACAGTCATACTGTCTTGTTGAACAGTCATACTATTGTGTTAAACAGTCATACTGTCTTGTTGAACAGTCATACTATTGTGTTGAACAGTCATACTATCCTGTTGAACAGTCATACTATTGTGTTGAACAGTCATACTATTGTGTTGAACAGTCATACTATCCTGTTGAACAGTCATACTATTGTGTTGAACAGTCATACTATTGTGTTAAACAGTCATACTATTGTGTTGAACAGTCATACTATTGTGTTTAACAGTCATATTGTATTGTTGTTAAACAGTCATACTATTGTGTCAAACAGTCATACTGTCTTGTTGAACAGTCATACTATTGTGTTGAACAGTCATACTATTGTGTTAAACAGTCATACTGTCTTGTTGAACAGTCATACTATTGTGTTGAACAGTCATACTGTCTTGTTGAACAGTCATACTAGCCTGTTGAACAGTCATACTATTGTGTTGAACAGTCATACTATTGTGTTGAACAGTCATACTATCGTGTTAAAAAGTCATACTATTGTGTTGAACAGTCATACTGTCTTGTTGAACAGTCATACTAGCCTGTTGAACAGTCATACTATCGTGTTGAACAGTCATACTATCGTGTTGAAAAGTCATACTATTGTGTTGAACAGTCATACTATCGTGTTGAAAAGTCATAATATTGTGTTGAACAGTCATACTATTGTGTTGAACAGTCATACTATCCTGTTGAACAGTCATACTATTGTGTTGAACATTCATACTATTGTGTTAAACAGTCATACTATTGTGTTGAACAGTCATACTATTGTGTTTAACAGTCATATTGTATTGTTGTTAAACAGTCATACTATTGTGTCAAACAGTCATACTGTCTTGTTGAACAGTCATACTATTGTGTTGAACAGTCATACTATTGTTTTAAACAGTCATACTGTCTTGTTGAACAGTCATACTATTGTGTTGAACAGTCATACTGTCTTATTGAACAGTCATACTTGCCTGTTGAACAGTCATACTATTGTGTTGAACAGTCATACTATCGTGTTGAACAGTCATACTATCGTGTTAAACAGTCACACTATTGTGTTGAACAGTCATACTATTGTGTTGAACAGTCATACTGTCTTGTTGAACAGTCATACTAGCCTGTTGAACAGTCATACTATTGTGTTGAATAGTCATACTATCGTGTTGAAAAGTCATACTATTGAACAGTCATATTATCTTGTTCAACAGTGGTACTTTAGTGTTAAACAGTCATAATATCTTGTTGAACAGTGTTACTATCGTGCTGAGCAGTCATATATCCTGGTGAACAGTCATACTATCGTGTTGTACAGTCATATTTTCTTTCTTGTTGAACAGTCATAATATATTGTTTAACAGTCATACTATCTTGTTGAACAATCGTACTATCGTGTTGAACAGTCATACTATTGAAAAGTCATACAATCTTGTTGAACTGTCATACTATCTTGTTTAACAATCATATATATTGTTGAACAGTCATACTATCTTGTTGAACAGTCATATTATCTTGTTGAACAGTCATACTTTATTATTCAACAGTCAAATATCTTGTTAAACAGTCATACTGTCTTGTTGAACAGTCATACTATCCTGTTGAACAGTCATACTATCTTGTTGAACAATCGTACTATCGTGTTTAACAGTCATACAATTGAAAAGTCATACAATCTTGTTGAACTGTCATACTATCTTGTATAACAATCATATATTTTGTTGAACAGTCATACTATCTTGTTGAACAGTCATATTATCTTGTTGAACAGTCATACTTTATTATTGAACAGTCATACTATTGTGTTGAACAGTCATACTAGCCTGTTGAACAGTCATACTATTGTGTTGAACGGTCATACTATTTTGTTGAACAGTCATAATATCCTGTTGAACAGTCTTACTAGCCTGTTGAACAGTCATACTATTCTGCTGAACAGTCATATAGCTTGTTGCACAGTCATACTGTCTTGTTGAACAGTCATACTATTGAAAAGTCATACAATCTTGTTGAACTGTCATACTATCTTGTTTAACAATCATATATATTGTTAAACAGTCCTACTGTCTTGTTGAACAGTCATACTATCCTGTTGAACAGTCATTCTATTTTGTTGAACAGTCATACTATCTTGTTGAACAATCGTACTATCGTGTTGAACAGTCATTCTATTGAAAAGTCATACAATCTTGTTGAACTGTCATACTATCTTGTTGAACTGTCATACTTTCTTGTATAACAATCATATATATTGGTGAACAGTCATACTATCTTGTTGAACAGTCATATTATCTTGTTGAACAGTCATACTATCTTGTTGAACAGTCATACTTTATTGTTGAACAGTCATATATCTTGTTGAACAGTCATACTAACTTGTTGAACAGTCATACTAACTTGTTGAAAAGTCATACTATCTTGTTGAAAAGTCATACTATCTTGTTGAACAGTCATACTTTCTTGTTTAACAGTCATATATCTCGTTGCACAGTCATACTGTCTTGTTGAACAGTCATACTATTTTGTTGAACAGTCATACTAACTTGTTGAACAATCGTACTATCGTGTTGAACAGTCATACTTTCTTGTTTAACAGTCATATATCTTGTTGCACAGTCATACTGTCTTGTTGAACAGTCATACTAACTTGTTGAAAAGGCATACTATCTTGTTGAAAAGTCATACTATCTTGTTGAACAGTCATGCTTTCTTGTTTAACAGTCATATATCTTGTTGCACAGTCATATTGTCTTGTTGAACAATCGTACTATCGTGTTGAACAGTCATACTATTGAACATTCATACTATCTTGTTGGACAGTCATACTGTCTTGTTGAACAGTCATACTATCTTGTTGAATAATCGTTTCATTGTGTTAATGTGTTAAACTGTGGTTTATCTTGTTCAACAATCATACTCCCTTGTTGATTAAAACAACGAAGACCAAGATTAAACTCCGGATAGTCCAACAAAGTACATTGTGACTATGGAACGCCGGAGCTGTCTTATGTTGGGCATTGACACAACGAAAGGTCCAAACATATCCTGTAATGTCGGTGGTTGAATTACCTTTATGTTTTGTTTTGTTTGTATGGTGTTTTACGTCATTTTCAACACGTAAGGTTATATATGATTTTTTGTGGTGGAGGCAGACCACCCTCTTCTTCTGAGTAGAATCAGTACACCTCCCGCCATCCGTAAGAATCGACACTTCCTCACTTACAAATCGAGCTCCCAGTGGGATTCGAACCCGCAGCGGTGAGAGGCGAAGGTTTACAACGCGAGTATGTTGTGTTACTAGCGCATTGTGTTTGGTTATTAGGCTATTCGATTTGGTTATTGGAATATGTTGTTATTGGTCCATTGTGTTTGGTTATTAGGCTATTCGATTTGGTAATTGGAATATGTTGTTATTGGTCCATTGTGTTTGGTTATTAGGCTATTCGATTTGGTTATTGGAATATGTTGTTATTGATCCATTGTGTTTGGTTATTAAGCTATTCGATTTGGTTATTGGAATATGTTGTTATTGTCCATTGTGTTTGGTTATTAGGCTATTCGATTTGGTAATTGGAATATGTTGTTATTGGTCCATTGTGTTTGGTTATTAGGCTATTCGATTTGGTTATTGGAATATGTTGTTATTGGTCCATTGTGTTTGGTTATTAGGCTATTCGATTTGGTTATTGGAATATGTTGTTATTGATCCATTGTGTTTGGTTATTAAGCTATTCGATTTGGTTATTGGAATATGTTGTTATTGTCCATTGTGTTTGGTTATTAGGCTATTCGATTTGGTAATTGGAATATGTTGTTATTGGTCCATTGTGTTTGGTTATTAGGCTATTCGATTTGGTTATTGGAATATGTTGTTATTGGTCCATTGTGTTTGGTTATTAGGCTATTCGATTTGGTTATTGGAATATGTTGTTATTGGTCCATTGTGTTTGGTTATTAGGCTATTGGATTTGGTTATTGGAATATGTTGTTATTGGTCCATTGTGTTTGGTTATTAGGCTATTGGATTTGGTTATTGGAATATGTTGTTATTGGTCCATTGTGTTTGGTTATTAGGCTATTCGATTTGGTTATTGGAATATGTTGTTATTGGTCCATTGTGTTTGGTTATTAGGCTATTCGATTTGGTTATTGGAATATGTTGTTATTGGTCCATTGTGTTTGGTTATTAGGCTATTCGATTTGGTTATTGGAATATGTTGTTATTGGTCAATTCTGTTTGGTTATTGAAAAATTATGTTTGGTTATTGGACTATCCTGTTTAATTATTGAACCGTTCTATTTTGTTATTAAACCATTATGTTGTGTTACTGAGTCATTATGGTTAGTTGACTTGACTTGACTGTTTGCTTGACTTGCCATTATATTCGGTTGACTTGCCATTGTGTTCGGTTGAATTGAAATTATGTTCAATTGACTTACCATTATGTTTGGTTGACTTGTTATTATGCTCGGTTGACTTGACATCAAGGTCGGTTGAATTGTCACACTGATTGTTTGAGGGCTGACGTGGCGCAGTCGGTAGCGCCAGGGATTTGTAACCGGAGGCCCCGGGTTCAATCCTCCGTGGTGCCACTGAGTTTCGTCGGTGTGTTCTTGGGCAAGACACTTTCGCTTAGCCTCGTCCGTCGGATGGGGACGTAAACCGGGCGGTCCCGTGTATCGGTCTATCCTCCGAGCACGTTAAAGACCCATAGAAATCTATTCGATAATAAGAGTAGGGCACGGTTCCCGGATTCCTATGTATCCGTCCCCTCTCTCTGGGGCGGCTCTAAATAACGTATACTGTGTTGATGAGCCGTTAAACAACATTCATCTCTCTCATCTGTTCACTTGACTTGCCATTATGTTTGGTTGACTTGCCATTATGTTCGGATGACTTGTCATCATGGTCGGTAGACTTGCCACCCTGATTAGTAAGCGTGTTATTATGGTCGGTTGACGTGTGATCCTGATCGCTTGACGTACCAATACGGTCGGTTGACTTGTCATCTTGATTGGTTGTCTTATCATCTTGACTGGTTAACTTTTCATTATGGCCGATTGTCTCGTCATCCTGATCGGCTGAATTGTCATTATGGTCGGTTACTTTGTTATCCTGATCGTTTGACTTGTCATGCTGTTGGACTGAGTTGTCATTATGTTGGTTTCATTCGATCTCATTGGTGGTCTAGCCATTCGCGAAAGGCTACGCTTATATAAGTGATCGCTACATAGGGTAGCAGTGGACAGTTTAAACATGTATCTCTGTCGTTCATAATTAATTACACTGCCTTAAAGGTAATTGGGCTGTCAGGGGCCTAGTTAGAGAGTTTTGAAAGTGCACGCAAGAGAGACAGTATACTAGGGGGTCAGTGGCATGTCCCACTGAATATTTTTTAGTTGTAGATACTCTGTGGCGCAATTTAGGAATATTTCCTTAAGTTTTTGCAGATATGTGTACGCAGCTACGTACTCTGTGTACAGGTAGCTACGCCCCGAGGCTCGACACATAATCTCGATAGTTCTCCTCCATCGACGCATCTATTTTGTGGTCTAAAAAGCGTTCGTAATCTGACGACAACCAGTTCAGCCCAATTACCTGCAAGGCAGTTTAATTAATTATGAACGACAGAGATACATGTTTAAACTGTCCATGCTACCCTATGTAGCGACCATTCGCAACATCGCGATCACTTATACGAGCGTAGCCTTTGGCGAATGGCTAGGCCACCAATGAGATCGAATGAAACCAACATGATGACAACTCAGTCCAACAGTATGACAAGTCAAACGATCAGGATAACAAAGTAACCGATCATAATGACAATTCAGCCGATCAGTATGACCAGACAATCGACCATAATGAAAAGTTAACCAGTCAAGATGATAAGACAACCAATCAAGCTGACAAGTCAACCGACCATAATGGCACGTCAAGCGATCAGGATGACAAGTCAACCGACCATAATGACACGCCAAGCGATCAAGATGACAAGTCAACCAACAAAAATGGCACGTCAAGCGATCAGGATGACAAGTCAACCAACCACAATGACACGTTTACCAATTAGGATGACAAGTCAACCAATCAGGATGACAAGTCAACCGACCATAATGGCAAGTCAACCGACCATAATGGCAAGTCAACCGAACATAATGGCAAGTCATCGGAACATAATGGCAAGTCAACCAAACATAATGGCAAGTAAACCGAACAGGATGGCAAGTCAACCGAACATAATGGCAAGTCAACAAAACATAATGGTAAGCAATCGGACATAATTTTAAGTCAACCGAAAATAATGGCAAGTCAGCCGAATATAATGGCAAGTCAAGCAAACAGGATGACAAGTCAACTAACCATAATGACTTAGTAATCAAACGTAAAGGTTTAATAATAAAATAGAATAGTTCAATAATTAAACAGAATTGTCCAATAACCAAATCGAATGGACTAATAACCAAACACTATGCGTTAGTAACACAACATAAAGGTAATTCAACCACATACAAAGCTGTAACGACAATATAGGATATGTTTGGACCTTTCTGTCAATGCCCATCATAAGACAGCTCCGGCCTTCCATATTTGACTGTCACAAAATGATCTTGTGTACAGCGTTTTGTCTGTACATATCTTCTGTAGCACTGGATGACACTTGCGTATGCCAGACTTTTGTCATTGTTCATTTGAAATATGTTCACCCTTTTACAGGATGCACGATAATTTTTTATATTTTTTTTACTAAACTTAGGGTAGGAGGGTCTAAGAACCGAAAAAAGAACAACTCTGTCCTATTAACAATTTGCTTACGTATGCACGTGGTATTGATCTCCTTGCTCCATTTCATGGTTGGTAAGCACGTGGCATTGTCTCCTCCAACGGTACCTTTCTCACATACAAACGTGTTGACCGAGCCAACAGTTTGAGAACCGGACCATGCACCCGCCGTGAATGGGACAGGGCACACAATATCTGAAAACACGCACAAAGCACTTAAAATGTTTGTTTAATCGTAAAGAATATTGAAAAATGTTTAAATATATGGTAGCATTGTCGATAAAATTGCCTTTGATGATGCAACTGTTTTATATAGCCGTGTTTCCACTGTATTTAGTTAGATGTTGGTGTTACCACCGTATTTAGTTGTGTCGACATAGTATTTAGTTGAGTCGCCACTGTATTTAGTTTCCATTATATTTAGTTGTGTTACCCCGAATTTAGTTGTTAGTGTCGACAATATATTTTGTTGTGTTTCTACTTTACTTAGTTGTGTTGCCACCTATTTTAGTTGAGCTTCCAGTGTATTTAGTTGTGTTACTATTGTAGTTAGCTGTGTTGCCACTATATTTAGTTGGGTAACAACTGTATTCAGTTGTCCTACCAATGTATTTAGTTGTGATATGACTGTATTTAGTTATGTCGCCACTCTATTTAGTTGTGTTGCCACTATATTTAATTATGTTGCCACTATATTTAGTTGTGTTACCACTGTATTTAGTTGTGTCAACAATGTATTCAGTTGTGTTTCCACTGTTGTGTTCCCACTGTATTTCATTGTTTTGCCAACGTATGTATTTGTGTTGCCACTGTATTTAATTGGGCTATCACTGTATTTAGTTGTGTTGCCACATATTTATTTTTGTTACGACTGTGTTTAGTTGTGTTACCACTATTCAGTTGTCCTGCCAACGTATTTAGTTGTGGTACGACTATATTTAGTTGTGTTGCCACTGTATTTAGTTGTGTTACCACTGTATATAGTTGTGTTGCCACTGTATTTAGTTGTGTTGCCACGGTATTTAGTTGTAGTACCACTGTATTTAGTTGTGTTACCACTGTATATAGTTGTGTTGCCACTGTATATAGTTGTGTTACCACTGTATTTAGTTGTGTTACCACAGTATATAGTTGTGTTGCCACTGTATTTAGTTGTAGTACCACTGTATTTAGTTGTGTTACCACTATATATAGTTGTGTTGCCACTGTATTTAGTTGTGTTACCACTGTATTTAGTTGTGTTACCACTGTATTTAGTTGTGTTGCCACTGTATTTAGTTGTGTTACCACAGTATATAGTTGTGTTACCAATGTATATAATTGTGTTTCCACTGTATTTAGATGTGTTGCCACCAATTTTTGTTGAGCTTCCAATGTATTTAGTTGTATTACTATTGTAGTTAGCGGCGTTGCCACTATATTTCGTTGAGTAACAACTGAAGTCAGTTGTCCTACCAATGTATTTAGTTGCGATATGACTGTATTTAGTTATGTCGCCACCGTATTTAGTTGTGTCGCCACCGTATTTAATTGTGTCGCCACCGTATTTAGTTGTATTGCCACCGTATTTAGTTGTGTTGCCACTATATTTAGTTGAGTTACCACTGTATTTAATTGTGTCAACACTGTATTCAGTAATGTTTCCACTGTTGTGTTTCCACTGTATTTCATTGTTTTGCCACCGTATTTATTTGTGTTGCCACTGTATTTAATTGGGCTATCACTATATTTAGTTGTGTTGCCACATATTTAGTTCTGTTACGACTGTATTTAGTTGTGTTACCACTATTCTATAGTCCTGCCAACGTATTTAGTTGTAGTACCACTGTATTTAGTTGTGTTACCAATGTATATAGTTGTGTTGCCACTGTATTTAGTTGTGTTACCACTATTCTATAGTCCTGCCAACGTATTTAGTTGTAGTACCACTGTATTTAGTTGTGTTACCAATGTATTTAGTTGTGTTGCCACTGTATTTAGTTGTGTTACCACAGTATATAGTTGTGTTGCCACTGTATTTAGTTGTGTTACCACTGTATATAATTGTGTTGCCACTGTATATATTTGTGTTACCACTGTATATAGTTGTATTGCCACTGTATTTAATTGTGTTACCACTGTATATAGTTGTGTTACCAATGTATTTAATTGTGTTACCACTGTATATAGTTGTGTTATCACTGTATATAATTGTGTTACCACTGTATATAGTTGTGTTATCACTGTATATAACTGTGTTACCACTGTATTTAGTTTTGTTACCACTGTATATAGTTGTGTTACCACTGTGTATAGTTGTGTTACCACTGTATATAGTTGTGTTGCGGAAAATTGTGTGGACTTTGGCGTTCGTTTTTATTGTGGACTTAAGCGGAAATGTATGTGGATTATAGCGAAGTTGTGGACTTAGCGGAAATTTATGTGGACTTTTGCGGAATTGTGGTCTTTAGCGGTGCCACAGGCCCCTACCCTAACATTTAATTTTTCGATAAGCCCACTTCGCAGACCCCAGAAGCAGTAGAGATTCCAAACGTCACGTTTACGTCTACAGCAGTATGTTCCTACAAAAAGTAAATCATTATGAATTATTTTCGCACGTCGTTAGTTATAATACAATTTTATATTAAGGTTTTTAATGAAGTGTTTGGGTAAGTCCATTTCCCAGAGAGTAGAAACCATACAGTTTTCAAGCATCACAATGCTTACGTCTAAATGACACCAGTATGTTCCTACGACAAGTATGACCTTCACAAACGTTTTGCATTTTGTTAATTTATATTGGCATTTTATAATACATTTGTTGATTAAGTCTATTTCTCAGATACCAAAAGCCATACAGGTTTCAAACTCTATACACACGTACATTAGCATGGCAGAAGTACGTTTTTACCATCAATAGGTCAACGTGAATGACCTTGACCTACGTAGGGAATTTGATTCACTTTGACGCAATAAATGCACGCAATAAATGCCATACATATATTTCAAACTTTAAAACATTTTGTACTCAAAAAACATGTATATGACAGCAACATGACCAAACTATAAGTATGTAAATGCGAATGACCTTGACCTATGTGTGTATGGTGAGGGGTGGTGGTGTGCGGGTGGGATACTCAAGTGACGTTTTCTTGCACAACAACAGCCATACATCTTTCAAATTTCAAACACACTAACTTCTAAATGACAGCATATGTATATATTACATATTTATACATTTAAAGGAATGTCAACGAGAATGACCTTGACATACTTACACACATTACTGACTGCTTGTGACTGACAACACTAACGCGTTGACCTACTTTCTTTTTCTAATCCTCGCTTGCTAGCTGCGATTTTTCTTGTTCGTTATAAACAAAGTATAAACAGTCCAACCAATTGAATTTATTTAAAAAACAAAACCGTACAGAACAGTACAATTTTAAATCATTTAATAATATTTTTCTGCAGAGAGATATTTTTTGTTACATTTTGTTAATTTGGATGAACAGCTATATATATATATATATATTTTATTTAGCAAAATTCCAAAAGGTCATAAGACCCATAAGGATACAAAGCATATATACAAGGTTGACAGCAGGTACATGCAATATTTATGTGTACTTATGCAAAAGTACTATTGTTTCAACATCAACACGATATATAATTATAAAGCTTTTGAAAGTAACAATTCAAGAAATATTTTCAATCATGTATGCTATTGTTATTATTAATACATTTTAAACAGTTTTTGATTCGACCGTAAATCAACTTACTTATCTTTATAATACTTTCTGTCAAGCACTGGATGTAGGTAAAGAAGTAAGAGTTATCTTCTTTGATATAAGCAAAGCTTTCGATCGCGTATGGCACAAAGCTCTTTTAGCGAAACTTAAATCTGCTGGTATGTCGGATGCACTTATAAACTGGTTTTCCAATTATCTAGAAAATAGACGCCAATGCGTTATATTTCCTGGTGCTAAATCAGAGTGGATTTCTATAAACGCAGGGGTACCACAAGGCTCTATCTTAGGGCCTCTTCTATTTTTAATATATATCAATGACATTGTTACGGATGTAGATTCCAACATTCGTCTGTTCGCTGATGACACAAATCTAAATATTATTGTTGACCACGTAAATACCGCAGCCGATATCCTAAAGTCCGATATAATAAAAATAACTGACTGGGCGAATAAATGGCTTGTTACTTTTAACCCTACAAAGACTGAATCATTATTGATATCTCGTAAAAGAAACAAACCTATACATCCACCTTTAAATGTGCTTAATCAACAAATACCAGAAGTTACAACTCATAAACATCTGGGCGTGAAGCTTTCAAACGACTACAGTTGGCATTCCCACATAGAATATATAACAGCTAAAGCATGGACCAGAATAAATATAATGAGAAAACTTAAATTCTAACTGCACACTTTATGAAAAACTGGAACTAGATAAAATCCAAAATGAAGCAGCTATAATTGCAACAGGAGCTACCAAACTTGTATCCTTAAATAATTTGCACACGGAAGTAGGCTGGGAAACGCTTGACGCTCGAAGGCGTAAACATAAGCTTGTTCTATTTTATAAAATGAATCATAACTTGGCACCACCGTATCTTACTACATTAGTTCCTCCTCTAGTAGGAGAAGAGTCTCGATACAGCTTACGAAATGCAAATAATCTTCAAACAATTCATTCTCGAACACAAAAATACTCCGATTCATTTTTTCCTTCTGTTGATCGTGAATGGAATTTACTCCCGCAGGACGCCAGATCCTTAAAATCTGTCTACTCTTTCAAACAATATCTTACCCATGAAACACGTCTCCCGAGGTATTACTACCCAGGTGACAGGAAAGCACAAATCCTACACGCGCGTCTCAGAACAAACTGTAGTTCATTAAACCATCACTTGTTTATCAAAAGTATAACTGACTCTCTTCTGTGTCACTGTGGTAGTATCGAGAACACTGAGCATTTCTTCTTCACGTGTCCAACATATCACATTATTCGCTTAGAACTTATCAACTCTCTTTCAAATATATGTACTATCTCAACTAATATTCTCCTATGTGGTGACCCCATTTAATTTTTGACATCTTGCAAAAAAACAGAAAACAACTTTAAGTTAACTGGTCTTAATATTAAAGATTAAGTTTCATATATTTTAATAATAAAATGTGTTTTGTACTCTAATTACTATTATCTAACACATGTATCCCTATTATCTCAAAGGCTTTAAAAACAAAGATACATATATACGTATCTAGTTATAATAAAGCGAACCATATGGTGGCACCGTAGTGCGATGTTTGACACGGTTTAGGGGATTGTGGGGTCGATCGTCGCGTTCCCAGGCGGGACCGAATTAGGATTAATTAACGAAAAATGTTCCAAACCTGATCAGTCCTTTGGACGAGACTTAAAACCATGGTCTCCACATAAAGTCTCCAGCACTTTCCATCAGGTAGTATTGGGATTTACATATACAACGTCTTCCTTCAAATTTAATTGCAGAGGGTAACATAATATGTTTGTATTTACCTTACGCCCTTATGTAACAATATATCTTTCAAAGGAAAGAAATACGCTTATAAGTATCTTAGCAGTTTTATAAATTGTCTAATAAAACTTTACATTATTCTCCTTTTCAAACGCTTATTGACACAGGAACGTCCGAACCACTCATAAAACCAACGAAGCGGAATACATAAATAGATCTTGCTGAAATTGCATTAAAAAAAGTTCAGACAGTGTCGCCATGTTTTGTATAGTTTAAATATAAAAATATATAATCAACGGTTGTTACGTTTTGTGGTTTTGTGTGCATTTCTGAGTCCGAGGTCAGTAGGTCAATGTTCAAGGTCGTCGCTTGACCCGATAATGCAAAACCGTGTCCTCACTAAACTTCGCCCTGGTCAGTGGATGACTCCTATTGATTTTGAGGTCAGTATGCCAAAGGTCAAGGTCACAGTGACCCGTCCGTCACAAATCTTGTCTTTGGTACTTCTCATAAAAGGCTTGTTGAATTTTAACGAAACTGTTTATGAAACATCAGTATCATGTCTAGTTGTACATGTCTGAAATTTGAAATCAGAAGGTCAAAAGTCAAGGTCACCGTGATCCGATAATGAAAACATTATCTGTACTGTAACTCCACTTCTCATAAAGCAAATCTCATCAAACGTCATGGGTTGACTGTCTATGGTGACAGAATATGACCCCTATTGATTTTGAGGTCGGTAGGTCATAGGTATAAGTCGCCGTGAGCCGTCCGTCACAACGCATATCTACGCTACTCTTTGTTAGGCTTGGATGTTGGATTTCGACGAAAAGTTGTTCGAAACATTATTATGCTTTCTGTTTATATATCATATAGTGGTATTTGGATTGACACCACTGACTCTTCCAGATCGTCTCTAGTCTCAGTCTCTCCCAGAGGCCGTCATTGACCTCTGTCGACATCTAAAAAAGTAACCTGCGATCATAAGATAATTTGTCACATGACCATAGCTAAAATATCAAAATGGCGAACAGAACTTCAACACCGTGACACCACCAACTATCGGCTGCTGACTGACACGTAAACAATCGAAAGAAGCACGACATATTTTCTACATCGTGATATATATTTTAAATTAATAATTTAATTTAAGGTGTGTTGTTAAGTGTTAGGTGATACTGGAAAGTGCTGGTAAACAAAATGCTGTACTGTAACCCCATGGGAACGATTATGAATGTTTTGACGGCGGAGTGATATGCCAAAGTACAAACCTTTATTCTACCGCAATATAATTCTGAGCAAAATGTACTGTATATTTAAAACATTCAAGCCGAAAAATTGTTTTCTTTTGTAATTTAAGCATTTCATATAAAGTTAATTCAGAAACATATTAGTGCAATCAAGAACTTTTGCATTTCCATCGTTTTCCATCGTTTGCCAGCATTCTTGGCATTTGATGAGACGTTGACAGAGATGTATGTGTATGCAAGGAACAACAATTCTGGGTAGAGATTGCTCTAGTCTATGTACACTCATTTCTCACCTCTCAACGCTGTGGTTCGAAGTTTTTAATATATATATATATATTTATATCACAACTTAGTTTTACAAGTGAGGTTTTTTTACCACAAATAATTTGAGTTACCTTAAAGGGACACACGGGTAGATTTATTTTTACACATAGTATAAAAGCAAAAATATTGTTATATATTGAATGTTAACCTTATAGCGTGTTTTACTAACCCAGTTTTTCTCTAACTCGCAATAACTACCCAAATTACTGGCTTAACTTTTTTCGTTTGCTTATCTTTCTATTGTGTAATGTTTAAGAATACTTAAATAACCATTTACAGCCATTTAAATTCATTCATACTACCACTGATATTATAAACTGTTTATACCACTATCAAGGAGGCGGGGTACCCTTTTTTCCGAATCATATGGCTGCGTTTTACTTCAGTAAACATTGTTATCGCATAACTTGAGGAAGAGCCACTTTATATTATTTATAATATAGCATAATAAATATGCCAACGAAGACCGTATCATTGCTTAGTCTTTTCAGTAAAGGCCGAATTATCGCTCGGTATTGCCCGTTCAGCTCGATCGGAATTGTCTCGTCGATTTCCGTAACTATTACAACATACCCGATTGCGGAATTCCTATTACTCGCGGTTGTACGGAGAAAACCGATGCAACATTTAATTTCATCATATTTAATATTGATTAATATTCAACTCTAAAACAACAACAATTAAACATGAGCACATGTAAGATCCTCTATTTATTCAATTTATATAAAAAAAAAGTTATTATTATTAATAAAACCACTATACACTATACCACACACACGTGTAGACGTGTTTCTCGTTTTGATGCTGCACAAGTGTAATACCGCATGTTAGTCCTAAAACAGCCGATAACAAGAAAACTGTAATACAAACAGCCGATAACAAGAAAACTGTGATACAAAGTATCATATAGCGGCGTAAAAATAATTTCTATAATAGACTGTGTAATGGAGTTGGTAATAGACCTGTACAACTAACTACGATAACGACTATGACTTCAGACTAAATTCTAAGCACGAGAAAATGTTGGGGGCTGATCTCAAAGTTGTATAACAACCTGGATTTTAGTAGGCTCAGAGGGGTTTGTGTAGAAAAAAGCCAATAAAAAAAATCAAATTAAAAAATACATATTATTTCTATTTCATTTCTGTCAATATATATATACGTCATATGCATCGACCTTTCAGACTATTTTTTCTCAATACAGTCTTCGATACAACCACCCAGACTCGGCTGGAGTTTTAAAGGGGCTTGCCTGAATAAGTGATCACTAAAAACGTTTTGAGAGGAGGTACACATCAGATGCAGATCCAAGATTTTGGTTATGAGTATTTGTGTGTGGGAGTGGCGGAGGCGGAGGCTCTTTCGAAATAAAATGTTTTTCTACATGACGTTAGTGAATTCTGTTAAATCCAATGATGACTAACAGTAGAAATGGCGCGCGCCCCAGGTAATCCGGCATGCATAGGTTATACCATAGATCTACATACATATATATCCATGGTTATACTTGTGGGATTTTAGAGGGTCGGGGTGCTGGGTCCGCCTTATCCCTGAATCCGTCTTAGTACATGATAAATACACTTTTATCCCCTCTGTCTTACCCTAAAATTGCCGCCGTATCCGGGATAGTGAAGACGCTGCGTCTAAAATTGTCTCGCCTTGATATTTCCTATTTTAGTTGGTCTAAATATAATGAGGGGAACTAAAACTACCCAGTTTTTACAAGAATATTTATTGCGGGACAGCAATTTGTGCTATCCTAGGTTACGCACCAGGATACATATAAAAGAGTCAAACGGCAATTTTTCTCTTTTTTTTATGTCACGGCATTCTGTTATTTTATTTTTTTTAAAACTTTTTACACATTTGAATAGTGAAAATAAATTGCTTTACATATTCCTAACTGTTGATTATTTTGCAACAATAAATGTTTTTAAACCTATGGTAGTACTGAAAACTCAAATTGTACTACCTTTTATTTCAACATCTGACGTTACATTACGTGGACACGGCTTATTTCGTTTAAGCAAATACAGATTAGCCGTTGGCGGAGCTATTGTTTTATCGATACAGGCAATTTGCTTATCGGACTATTTACAATCAAGTCTACTAAAAGATCGATAATTGTCTTGGTATTTATATTACAAACTGAATTAAAACATGATATATATGTAGTGAAAAAGAAGGAAGCCTCAAGCATTTTGTTACGGCATTTAATAATTATAAACTATAATCGGCTTTCAAATCAAATCAAATCAAATCAAATCTTTTATTCACTCAGTTCATTACAGTAATGACATCATGAGGTCATGAATATAGTATACATATCATAAGGCTCAAACATGCATGTATGTAAAAATGGTACAATGTGTATTTATTAAATAGTATATATTAAGTGTAGATTGTTGGGAGAGTTACTTTAAACGTTAATTCCTCATCATATTTGTAATAGCGTATACAATCTATATTTTCAATCTCTAAATATTGGTTAAGTATAATGTAAATAAACAATATAATATTAAAGAGCAAAACACTCTGTAGAAATTTATTCCTAGGAAAAAGCTGTAGGAAATGTACTTAAGCATTTTAATCACAAGTAAAAAGTGCAACTTCTGTTTATCTCGACTTTTAAGATTGAAATATTACTGAAATATTAACCAAACTGCATTGTGCTTAGACAATTATTTTCCGTTTTCATATTTGATTATATTCAAATGAGTTACATATGTATATATGCTTTATATACTACAGGTTAAAATAGCAATCGTAAAGGTTGTAATAAAGCAAAAGGAAATAGTTGTCTGAGTGGTATTTTCATACAAAGGTTTGCCGTTTATCTGATACACAAATAAGAAAATATCAAGTTTGTGACACGTTTTCTGGGATTTGTCTGGACTGATACTTTAAATAAATAAGTTAACGGCGTTTCATGTACATTCTCAACGAATTGTATGAAAAATAAGAAGTATACATAATGTATAAGTTGCGAATGAGATTATTTGTTTGCGCATGCGTTACGCATTTAATTTTAAACAATTTAGTATAATCCGTGAAAGCTATATAGTTATTCAATCCCTCTGAAATGATATTTTCTTATTTGTGTATCAGATAAACGGCAAACCTTTGTATGAAAATACCATGTCCCTCTAATATATATCGCCTAGCCTATATATTCACGATTTTTTTTTTTAAATATAATGCATTCTTTAAAGAGACACATGGACTCTTGAAGTGGGATGAATCATCAACATAATCCCGCCGGTTTGTTTAACCCAGTATCATTTTGACTTGACATCTGCTTGCTTCTACATTCTCAAATGTAAATAAATATGAAGAAAAAAAAGTAAATAAATACGCATGTTGCAGATACGTTGATTATAGGTTTGTATTAGACCAAATGCAATGGTGTGTTATTTAAGGATTATAGGCCCTCCACCACTTTATCAATTTAGAATCCGCTACGTCTAAACCAAATGCTTTCATTTCGACGGATATATATAGAAAGAGAGATAAGTGTTATATAACACTATCTCTTCTCGTCGCTTTCTGTTTTTTATCCTTATCGTAATGAAAGCGATCTTAGAATTCGATGACACGGGCCCTATTGCAACGACCCGCTCCATCATAAGCATGAACAATTTAAGATAATGCAATTATTCCGGCTAATAATTTACTCTAATTTAGCACGCTAAACAGTGAACGTATAACTGAACAATGGCGCGGAAATTATGGCGTCACAAAGAAGGTGGGTCTTATGTTTTCGGTCAGGAGCTGCGTTCGTACTAATGGATATTTTTCGTCTTACACACATAATTAAACCCCGCAAAAATATACAAACGATACATTATGCATATCAAATCAAATACATTTCGATAAAATCAAAGGTTGGGGCCACTGAAGGCAGATTAAGTAGATTAAAATGAATTTCGCCGTGTAAGCCAAGATGCGACCTTGGTGTCTTAAAGATAAAGCGGCGTCCACGTAATGAATACAAAACCCTGTGGGGTTTTGAAAAACTGAAAGATCGTGCAGCGCGTGCGCTTATCACTAGAGCAATCAAATTGATCAGTTAACCCTAACATCGAAATGGATGAGGCCGCCACTATTGAAGGTTAGTTTTTTTTCTTTTACAATGTATGTAATACATGATTGCTCATTTATTAAGGAATTGTTTCGCATTTTCTTCGGCGTTGATGCGGTTTTAAACGTCGATGGTAAATAGCGTAATCCACGAATCGCGTTAGCGCTTTATGGTAAAGTTGCCATTGATTACCGGCGCTTAAAACCGCATAAACGCCGAAAAAAGTACGCTTCGTGGATTTTTCCATTTAATACCGGCAAAACCGAATAAACAGCGGGGGGAAAAGGCGAATTAAATGTTGTATTTACATTATTTTCCCGTCGCTATAATAGTATCAGCAACTATTCTAATGATACCAAAAGGAAAAAGAGAAATCACTACTGTCAATGTCTTTTCATGCAGTGGAATATCCATTTTCTGTTGAGACACACCGGATGCAAGCGCAATGTCTGCATGCATTGCGTACAGTTCGTTCACCTCCTTGAATAGGAATAATCACTTTCTATGCGTGCGCAGCCGAGCGTAAATAGTCCCACCTACTTGAAAAATGAAGTATATTCGAGATTAAGCGCTATATTGTTTAAAGGAAAGTATCAAGAAAATCTAAAAAATATTAAGTTAATTAAACCAGTTTGCAAAGATGGTATGAAGCGAATATCAACTTTATTAGGTGAGGCCTAGAAAAGGAAGTGGTCGTTTGTAAAAATGATATATTGCTCTGCAAACCATCTCATCCTATCATGCATGCCAACTAGTTTAATAAATTCTAAAATAATGATTGCTGTTTGGTTGAATTGTGGTGTAAGTTATTTTCAGCACATTTTAGGCTTTATATGACGGTAGATTTTTTGTAGAAGTGGCAGACCATCCACTTTTCCCTACAAGTTCATGAAGTGTCAATAATGAATTTCATTGGCCTATATATAGTGTTGCGCAAACGCTTGGTCGAGCATTCAGGGCGTTTTGCTTGTTGAGAAAATCCCTCTGTTTTAGTCGGTATTCCTTATCGTAATCCTTACCGTAATCGTTACCGTAGTTAGTTGTACAGGTCTAATAAAGTACATTATAACAAGACATTTTAATGTTTAGAACAACAATTTTAATGGAACAAATGTGTTATGTATGAAACACGGTATTAAGAAGTATGAGGAAATGGAAATGTTATGTACCCTTTCGGAAAAAAGGGATTGCCCTTTAGTTTATATACAGAAAATGTATACACCATGAACAAAGTGATCCCCATATGCCTGCCATGCTACCATGCAACACAACGTGCAATCTATTTGTGTTTAATGACAATTATACAACTAGAAATCTTGACAATGTCTCCAAATCAAAAACATCTGTAAGTGCAGAAATAAATATTAATAGCGTCACTCCGTTTAAAGGCCTTAAAGTGCCAAATGATGCATTTGTTGTAAAACTGTATTTTGAAATTTTGCTATTTGGCTATTTTACAATTTTTTTTATGTACAACTGCACTTATTGCTTAGATACAATTGCGCTCTACACATCATTGCATATTTATGGAGATTACTTCTGGCAATTTGAAAGAAAATATATAGCTTTGTGGGCAAACACAAAACAAATATAACAAATATAACATAATTTGTGAATAATGGACATAACTCAAAAGAAATGCGTCAACCAGACACTTTTCGAGATATGCCAGAAGTAAAAAAATAATATTAAACAACAACTGAGCCTTTGTTAGTTTTTTCCATATGCCAAATTAGGAGCCTATTTTTTTTCCATATACCATATAGCCAAAATATTGTTTTTAAATCCCATGTTATTTTTTTTTTAATTTGCACCATATCTTTATTTTTAATACTTATTTTTTCCATATATATTTTTTTCCATATGCCATATGGGGCAAATATTTTTTCCATATGCCATAAGGGACCTCCCCACCCCACCCTCTCCCCTTCCCTCCTCTCCCCTCTCCTCCCCCTCTAAATGGGTCTCAAAACTGAAAGGAACACGTCATATTGTTCAGAGACATCTCTGTTACCGTCTTTTACATTATAAAGTGTGTGGTAATGTTTTGTATACAGTGGAATAACCATGCAATGTCATAAAACATGTTTTTTTAGTTTGAAAATTAAAATAGAAAAAAACATGATAGAACAACTTTAAATGCTGACCCTTATATGGGTTTTATATCTGTATATGGTAAACAGACTGTGGCTCATGTGAGTGGCTATATTTAAAGCATTATGAATTTCTAGAGAACTCGTCTGAAAAACTTGAATGGTATAAACACATATTTTGTAATGTTGAAAGGTTACCGTTTCACTAGCTGAAATGACGTTTCGTAAACCAGTCTACTGAAATGTAGCTGTAGGACTCACACCACTATTATCTCCCTTGAATACTCGAGCCCTATAGATGAAGGAGGTAGATAAAAAAACAAGTTCGCTTTTCTACATTTTACAGGATACATTGATTTATCTTTACCAGGTTCTAAATATACAGCATTTTAGGAAGAGAACACAGAAAAATGCAAGTTGATATAAGATTTCTAGCTAATTCTGCCTCATTTTACCCATCATGGGTCTAATCACCACAGGGTTGTATTTTTGTCTAAATTTTGAAATTAAAAAAAGTTCAATAGGGTAAATATTTGTTTAATGTGTTTTAAATTGCAGATATTGGAATCAATGAAGAATTTAAGCATAAATACATGTTGCAAAATCTGTTTTATCTCTATGCCACGAACAAAAACATTACAATGGGACCCTATGGAAAATTAATTGTGGTGTGAGACGTGTAGTCATTATTATTATACGTCTATTGGCGTTGAAACATTCACTGTCCAAAGTAGCGCAGTTGAGTAAGGCGTCGTGTTAGTGCCACGGAAGGGAGGGTTCAAGTCTGCTGATTTCCTTATTTATTTATTTATTTGTTTTATTTTCATTATTATGGTTTTCATTATTGCTAATGGTAAGGTAGCAACAGTTCCTTTACATTTTTTACTTTGATAACGCAATCTTATAATTACACATGGTAACAGTGAACAATTTATATTGTGTTGTAATGCACACGCTAACGCACACGTATCCCTTACATGTGAACAATTGTATTTCTGACATTTTTGTGCTGATGTGTACTTCTAGCACGTCTTGTTACAAGGGTAAATTGTAATCAATATGTAAGGCATGTCAAGGTATTTGAACAGAAAGACACGACGCCCACATTGATTCAAAATACTTGGTAGGAAGGCAAAATGCTTGGTAAAAATCGGGAAGAATGTAAGAAAAACGTGACAACATTTATTGTTTTCAATATTGTCTCTCGGCAGCTATTTTACGCTTGCGTAAAACCTTGCTTGTTCTTACATATATCATTATATCTTCCAGTCAACTATTTTCATGCACACAGAGTGGTTCCGTACTATATTATCTTTCTGATCCATAAAGCTGGGAGCCACATAACTGTATTTTCCCGATGCCTAAAAATCGGCTATTTATAGCTCAGCGTTAGATTAAAGTGGACTACACTGCTCTACCAAATTCACCAGCTCGATCGAAGGGGAAATGGTCGCTTTGCATTAAAAATATAATTTTACATCACTCCAGTCATTTTTGACTGGGTCCCTATTTATTTCTGTAAAAATAACAGCTATATGAAACACAGTCTAAAGCCATAGCAATTTACAAACCCCATACCATTTCCAATACACCGTCTGAAATAGAGGCCAATAAATCTGTTTAAACAATATTAAACTTTATATTAAACCTTCGATAAGGCTTTAATTCAAATATTATACAGCTTTAATTCAAATATTAACCTTAAGACTTTCACGTAAAACGATATTAGTTACCAGTCTATATAGACTACATGTATACATAGTCATCGATATACATACATTTATATTTGTAAGTCTGTAAAGCAGACGATATTCGTAAGTAAATAGAAGTAACACGTGACCATATGCAGTACGTGGTAGCTAATTATACAAGTATACAAGAGCTCAGTTGAGGATTATTGCGATAATGATGCAATTCGTTAAAATGCATTTGGCGGTAAATCTGTTGACATGAAATATGAAGATCTTTTCAGTCTGTTTTAGATACTGGCGTGTAAGGATCATCTCTATCTATTGTAAATGTTGTGTTCCTGACGACTATAATAGCGCATTTCTACGACACATACATTTGTGTACAAGGTACATTCATGGTTACTTGGTTTAAACATATTTTATTGCATTTTATTTTTACAAAGTATGCATATGGGTCGGGCCATAAGTTCTTACAACATTAGTTACGGCACTTCCCAATACAATTAAGTTACAAAGAGCAGTTATAATGTTATGGCTTTAGTAAATATATTAAGTAACAATGAGTACAGAGCATAAATAAAGTTAATAAACACAGACGTAAACAGTGGCAACGATAGTTAGGGGAAAGAATAGAAAAATAAAGAAAAGAAGGCGGAGAAGAAGTCATAACATGTTTTAATAAGAGTACATAGGGTCAGTCCGAACACACTGCTGAGTTGTTTTTGTTACTAGTTAAAACGGTATCTTTTATATATGTTTGCACAACTAGAAAAACAATTTCATTTTCTTTATCACTAAAATCTGTATTGCCAACACACAATTGTTCAACGGATGGAACGGTCTGGTTTTTATAAACAGGTTACGCCTCTGTTCAATACATCGACGACATTTAAAAAGAAAATGTTCAGCATATTTTTTGTCTTGTCCACAGTCGCATGTTGGTGATAAGCGTAACTGGTTCAAATACAAATCACCATTAAGGTTGCTGCATAAGTTTCGAATGCGAGCAGTAATTACAGAAAGTGATCGTGAGCCGTATAAATAAATTGTGGGACGCTTAAACATAGTATTTAGGAGACAACATTTAAATGCCTTAATGATACTAATTCACGAACATGTGTAGCTAGATTATTCCAAAGACTTAATGACGAAGGGATAAATGATATGGAAAATAACTCGGTTCTCCTTATCGGTGTTACGTAGTCATCGGAGTTCCTCAAGTTATAATTATTAATATCTCTAACAAACGGAGGAAACAAGTTATTTACACTCTCGGTCAACATGTTATTGTTAGATTTAAACAGTTATAAGTTTCTGAAATGTTCGTCTGTCTGCTAGCAAAAGCCATCCAATTTCGACAATTAATTTGTTAATAGATACGGATCGAGTCAAACCGGTATCAATACGCGCAGCTTATGTTGCATTGTTCCAAACAGTTTCTCTCAACGACAGTACAACCGTCCCATGCACACTGTGGAAGCATACTCTAAAATTAGTCGCATATATGATATATATAGTTGATTAATAGTTTTTCGACCTACTTTGTATTTGAAAATTCTTATTAGGCCTAAAACTTTGGATGCTGAGGTTAGAATGTTTTTAATATGTTCATGCCATTTACCATTATTACTTAAAGTCAGGCCTAGATGTTTGTGATGTTCTACGAATGTTAGTTGTACGACATTAAAAAATTAATTTGGTTGTCTGATGTTTTTTGTTGACGTTATAAATAAATGTTCTTGTTTTATTTGGGTTAAACTTTACTAACCATGTTTTAGCCCATTCAGACATAATTTGCAAGTCATGATTTAATGTACCTTCCATATCTTCTTTGTTAGAAGTATTGAGCGCTTCTGAGGAAAACATGAAATAGTGAAAAATACAGCACGTGCATTATAGAGGAGCGATGTTTGTACCCACATCACATGACAGGTAAAAAAACCAACGTATGTATAAACAAGAAATCCGTGGATTCACATGTCTCTCCTAACGGGGTTGGACTTAAAAATAAAAAGGTCAATGATGCTTAAATGTAAGTTTGTAAACATTTTAGTAACTAAAAACAATCGAGTTTGCCGTTTGCCGAGATGGCATTTAAGTGCATTTGTTTAAAAACAAAATGCCATTCTATTAAAAACAAAAGGCCCAAGAGGGCCTGTAGATACTCTACTGGCTATAACGGCTCTTATATCAAGGGTTGTCGACATAAAATTCCCATCAGTAGTTTTTTTTAAAACATTACACAAATAACAGGGATAGGGTGGCCTTAGATCGCTCTCTTGGTAATCATGGTAATCATTTTTAAATCTATCCCATTTTCTTCTATAAATGAAATTTCATAAAAGTTGGGGGGGGGGGGGGGGCGGGGAGGGGTATGGGCGGGGTGGGGTGGTCAGATAAAAAATGAAGTAACTACAGATTTAACAAAGGAAAATACAATATAGCATTTTTCAACAAATCAAGGGCCAAAACCTGTCGTTACTAACTAGATCTAGCTGGTTTTCGACTTGTGCAAAATTTCTTTGATATACCATACTTTGCACAACAAGTCATCATACTGAGGCTTCCTGCCAAATTTTGTAGAAATCCAACAAGCCGTTGAGGAGGAGTAGCGCCGACAATAAATTTAAAATAAAATGTCAAAGTGCCATAACTCCGTCATAAATCAGCAAACTGGAACAAAAGCGATATGCACAATTAGACAACTTACCTATGCTTCCTGCCAAGTTTCGTCGAAATCCAACAAGGCGTTTAGGAGGAGTAGCGCCGATAAGAAATTTAAAAAAAAGAATGTCAAGGGGCCTAACTCCATAAAAAATCAACGAACCAGAAAAAAATGCAATAGGCACAGCAATGCTTCCTGCTAACACGGCGTTTTTAACACCAAAAAATAAAATAAAAATTAAAACAAAAAAATAATGAAATAGGAAAATTAAAAATATATATATATTATTTAAAAAATAAATAAAAACAAGAGGCCCAAGAGGGATGTGGATGCTCTACTGGCTAACATGGCTCTTATAACATCAATGAAGCGAGAGACAGCCATTTACGTTTTTTTTTTTAAAGTTTCGGGCAAAACGCAGCTTTTTAACTAAATCAAGGGCCATAACTAAATAATCTGGTAAAGTTTGGTAAAGATCAGATGAAAAATGAAGGCCCTACCGTATCAACGAGGCAAAATATTGCATTTTTTTAAACAAAATCAAGAGCCGTAACTCCTCTGTTACTGGTCCGACTGGTCCAACATAGAGCTAAAAAAAAATCAAAAAAAAAAAAATCATTTGAAATAAAATTAAAAAACCCCAAAATAATCATTTAAAAAAAATCATTTAAAATAAAATTAAAAAAAAACAAAAAAAATAATTTAAAAAAAGATCAATTAAAAAATAATAATATAAAAAAAAAGAGTCATAAATGAAGGCCCTATCATATGACAAGGCAAATTATAGCATTTTTAACAAAATCAAGGGCCATAACTCCGCCGTTACTGGTCCGATCTGGCTGGTTTTTGAACTTGACGAGCTTTCATTGACATTAACAATCTGATAAAGTTTGGTAAAGATCGGATGAACATTGAAGCCCCTATCTTCTTAACGAGACAAAATATAGCATTTTTAACTAAATCAAGGGTCATAACTCCGCTGTAACTGATCCGATATGTCTGGTTTTCCAACTTGTTTGAGCTTTCAATGCCATTAACGATCTGATAAAGTTTGGTAAAGATCGGATCAAAAATGAAGGCCCTATCGTCTTAACGAGGAAAAATATAGCATTTTGAACTAAATCAAGGGTCATAACTCCGCTGTTACTGGTTTGATATAAATGGTTTTCAAACATGTCCGAGCATTCATTGATATTAGCAATCTGATAAAGTTTGGTAAAGATCGGATGAACATTGAAGTCCCTATCTTCTTAACGAGACAAAATATAGCATTTTTAACTAAATCAAGGGTCATAACTCCGCTGTAACTGGTCCGATATGTCTGGTTTTCAAACTTGTTTGAACTTTTAATGCCATTAACGATCTGATAAAGTTTAGTAAAGATCGGATGAACAATGAAGCCCCTATCGTCTTAACGAGGCAAAATATAGCATTTTTAACTAAATCAAGGGTCATAACTCCGCTCTTACTAGTCCGATATGTCTGGTTTTCGAACTTGTCCGAGCTTAGATAAAGTCCCATATCAATATCACTTAGAGTTTTCAAGAAGTAGTCGGTATAAACTTGTTTTTTAAAAATATATTTTTAGATTTGGTGGCCATCTTGGATTTCACATCAACATGATTTTTTGCTAGGATCAACTAGACTTCATGGGCAACATTTCTGTAAAGTTTCAAGAAAATCCATTCATTAGTTTCAGAGGAGTAGTCGCTACAAAAAAAAGTTTACGGACGGACAGACGGACGACAGACGACGCACCACGGCATAAGCTCTGCTGATCTCTGATCAGTAGAGCTAAAAATTGAGAAAAAATGTATATCAAAAAAAAAAAAGAAAAAAAAAAGATATACTAATAATAAATAAAACAAAACGGCAAAACATATGGTAAAGTTTGGTAACGATCACATGAAAAATAAAAGCTCTATCGTATCAACGAGGCAAAATATAGCATTTTTAACTAAATCAAGGGCCATAACTCCGCTGTTATTGGTCTGATCTGGCTGGTTTTCGAACTTGTGCGAGCTTCCATTGATATTAACAATCTGGTAAAGTTTGGTAAAGATCGGATGAAAAATGAAGGCCTTTGGCCAGTAGAGCTAAAAACCATCAACTCCAAAATGTAGGTCAAGGTCATAGATAAAATCCAGGCATCCAAAAAAAGATGCACTACCGAAGACACAACTATGTCAAAATAGAATATTTTTTCTTCCAAAGATTAAGCTATAAATTAGGTTTAAAACATCTAGTGCATAATTCTAGTTCATGAGAAAGTGATGTTAATGTAACAATTAAAGTTATCTGCCCTTTGCTTGGATGGTGAAGGTCACATCCACATTTGCTTTGTCACGTTGCAATATACCACTCAAGATACAACTATCAGCAAAGTTTGAAAGGTCTTAGTGCATACAGTTTGTGAAAAAGTGACCTAAACGCCAAAGCTGAAGGTAATCATTATAAGGTTATCTGCCCCACTTGCTTGGAGGGTCAAGGTCACTTCCACATTTGCTTTGTCACGTTGCCATGTACCATCCAAGATACAACTATAAGCAAAGTTTGAAAGGTCTAGTGCATACAGTTTGTGAAAAAGTGACCTAAACGCAAAAGTTGAACCTAAAAAATAGTAAGTTATCTGCCCTTTGCTTGGAGGGTCAAGGTCACTTCCACATTTGCTTTGTCATGTTGCGATGTACCACCCATGATACAACTATAAGCACAGTTTGAAAGGTCTAGTGCATACAGTTTGTGAGAAAATGATCTTAACGCAAAACTTGAATGTTGACGCCGCCGCCGCCGGAAAAGCAACACTTATGTCTCTTTTTTTCTTCGAAAAGGCGAGACAAAAACCAATATTACCGCTATAACGTGTCTATAAGTAGCGTATAGAAATATGATGAACTGCAGCATTTTACCATACAAAACATAACATAGTACATGGGTTTATCAATTCGGCTTACCAAACTATATCAAAATCTTCATACCTATCATATCATAATCATCTTGACTGATTGACGTCATGAACTGGTGAGAAATTTAGCAAGGACTCTTGTTTTGTTTGGAATATATGCTAAACGGTTAATTGTGAAACTTAATTTGGATATTTCTTGTGGCAAATACATTTTTCTAAATAATGGATACTAGGAATAATGTAAATAGGACTCAGAATGTGACTTTTGATGTACAAACCAATAACCGCTTTGCTCCCCTTGAGTGGGTGGGGAAAAATGACTTGGCGCCAAATGAAGACTACATCGGAGTTAAATAATAATGCAAATGATTGCGGCTTAAAATAAGTACCTTATTATTTAATCATAGCTATTCATTAGGCATAAATAGTAAATTTACAATACTTCATGATGCTTAATACAGGTGAATGTGACTTAAATTTGGTGTTTTTATCATTTAATCATAGCATAGTCATCCGTTTGACACACATATATATATATATATATATATATATATATATAGTAATATAGTAATTTTAAAATACTGTCATAATGCAATGTTGTAAAAAAGGAGAATACGTGTATATTCACATAATCATATATACACGTGGTTACTAGTGCATATTCACATAATACTAGTGTATATTCACATAATCATATATACACGTGGTTACTAGTGCCAATATATTGAACATCAGTGGATATCTGCTTCAATGGAGCAATTTACAGGAATCAGTCCTTACCACCGCCATGACTTGCCATGTATATTGAGTTGATTAAAATGTCTTGCTGCAAACGCAAATCACACCCATATTGTCTTTAGTTTAGTACAAGTCATTTAATATTAATACTATTAATATTGACATAATATGATACAGAAGTTGAGTCCGTTGAATAGTCTAAAATATAAATATGTTATAATTGTTTGAGTTTACGAATTAAATTATAAAAACGCAATACAATGTCTGTGTTTGTTCTTGCGTAAAGTTTGTAATAGTACATCTGCTGTTAACAGTTGTGTCCTCTCCAAACAATGTTGGCTATCGATATGAACCTTAAGTATTTGTAACAAAGCTCTGCACATTGACATTTAAACCAAAGTTCGTCCATGCATACACTTAATCTCTTTTCATACCTGTATGTATCACGTGTTCTCCTTGTCCAGTAGAAACGGTGTGCAACATAACAAATACCGTTCCCATTCAGTTTGGGTATAAACTTGGAGAAATGTATAAACTGTTTTTAATAAAATTGGATTGGCATTTATTAGAACATTTAAAAATGAAAGCAATTGTTATTCAAACCAATACTTTCACAGTGGAGGGATAACTGCGGTTGTGCAGGAGATGCCGTTTCCTCACCCGGGGTATTAACGCTTTTGTGTAATTCAACATAATTATGTAATTAGTATATTGTGGGATTGCAAAAGTACTACGGATAAGAATATATCAGTAAAAGCCAGGCCCCCGTTTTATTAAACATCTTACGATAAGTCTCAAGTTTTAAAATCTTTTTTTTTCTTCACGTAAGCATTCAATGTAGAAAATTATTTTTGCAATTAGTGCAGAACTATCACATGTATAAGAAAATCAAATAAAATGACGTTTATTTGAAAAGTGTAATCTATAGTGAAGCATTTAAGAAACTGATTTAAGATCAAAATGGTCGTAAGTTGTTTCATAAAACGGGGCCCAGGTTCGTAAATAGTCATTACTTAATAATTACATGTATGTAGTTTCATAAACAATAACTTGATGGTGAACTTTTATATTGTGCTCAAGTAACTTACAGTTTGTGAGGAGGATGGTTAGTAGTTACTTGCTGTTTACTTCTTTTGAAGATTGGCGTGACTATTGCCATCCTCCAATCGCTGGGTATCTCTCCGAACTGGAGACTCTGAACAATGACTGTCAGAAAAGGGCAATTTCATTGGTTAGCTCTATTAGAAGACTTGTTGGGAGTAGCCCAGCTCCAGAGGCTTTACTTTTTTTTTTGTAGAATCTTGGAGACCGCTTCTACTGTGACGTGAAAGTCTGACACTGCGGGAAAGACGCGCCTGCAGGAGTTGGTATGTCGTTGGTATCTTTATTTGTGATAACTGACTGGTACTAACGGTAGCTTCTGCTTTGTCATTGATATAAGCATTGATTTTCTTTGAGCACTGCTACTTAATTACCGTCGTTCTCCACGGACGTACTGTAAGACCAGAGTCGTTTTTGTTTGTTTGGTCTTCTTTTTGGCCTGCAGGGTCGCCCACATCCATTTTGGCTTCGATGTACTTCCAGTAGGAATGCCTGTCTGCTTTCTGAAGGTTATTATGTTTTCCTTGTGCGGCCTCGTGTCTTTGGCCCTTTTGGATTTCTTTTGAGTTTTGATGAGATTGTTCCTTTCCTAGCTGTGCCCTAACTTTCACGTTGATTCAATGTTTGAGGAGTGTATTGTGTGTGATTGTAATATATATTTTCTATTGATTAAACTAAGAATATTTCTAGAAGAAGAAATTGAACTGTTTTTAATGCCTCTGTACAAGGATGTTTGTTTGAATATTGTTTTACGCCATTTTTAATACATATTTTAGGCCATATAATTTATGCCGGTCAATTTTTGTTTGTGGTAGAGGCAGACCATCCCATTTTTTTCAGGTAGAATCAGTACTGTATACCTCCCGCTATACGCAACAATCGACACATTCTCACTTACAGATTGAGCTCTCAGTAGGGTTCGAACCCGCAGCGTTGAGCAATGCAGATGAGTTATTGTACATCTCCAAAAGGTCATATGTCAACAACAATTACACAGGTCCAATTACCAAGTTACAGTAGTATAGAAACTGGTGGTACCAGGCCAGTTTTAACTCGCGGGGAATGAGAACAACTAGTGAAATATGCCAGTGGATACTCAGGCGTAACTCTCATTTGCACCACCAAGATATAAATGTAAGTCACGCCTAAATCAACACCTCAACATATTTCAACACTTTTCTCAAGCAACCCCGCTCTGGAAAACTCCGCCCCGTACTACCAGATTCTATACTACTAATCAATCCGGTTTGCCATTTTAATAACATAACATTTGCAACTCGTTAGGAGAGCGCAATTTTATTTTATGTCTACTTTCCTCGAATCTACTTTCGGCGAAGTTTTTCAATAGCATTTGCAACTCGTTAAGCAAAGTCAGACGGAACCGGGCAGTAGTCTTCATCATCGCTCTGTATATCATTTTTTAGGAGATCGCAATAATTTTATTTTTCTACTTTCGGCGAAGCTACTTTCGGCGAATTTTTCCAATCACACGATCCAAAACGGCATCAACTCCGGGTCTAGTCTCAGCAGTTAAACAAAATCAGAAGGAGCAAAGCAATCATCCTCATCATCACTATACATATCACACTCGATCATGGCACAAGCAATCAAACAGTGGGGGAAAGATATCAAAAAATTGCAAGACAAATTGAAAATCCTAGTAGCTCGAAGAAAGAAAAAAGTTTTGTCTCCGGGAGGTAGGACACCGAGAGCAAAAATAGCAGCAGGGATGAGATGGGGAAGAAATGTCAAAGAATTACAAAAACAACTAGATTTTGATCAGAAACCTGATCAAACGGGCTTTCCTGATTTTAATGGCGTCATGACGTCACAACTGTCAGAGTTGTCTAAGCTGATAAAACTGATTGATATATCAAGAAAATATCTTCGAAAATGGGACCAGTAAACAAATCGATTTTCTGAATATTTTAACGTCACTGACGTCATGACATCGGGATACCGTATGACATCTGTGCACAACCAGATCCCGTAATCTACAATCTGTGAAAGTTTTGTTCAAGTCCGATCATAAATAGAGAAGATATAGTCTTAACAAGATTTCCTTTATGACGTCACTGGTGGCCATCTTTGATGATGACATAACAAACTTCGACATTATTGCACAACCATACGTTGAATGTAGGGTCCTTTGAAAGTTTTATCAAGATCCGATCATAAATGAAGGAGATATAGCGATTATAATATTTCTATAATAACGTCATTGGCGGCCATTTTGGATGACGTCATAACATTAAAACTACTAACGTTATGTTGATTTTGCAGTAAAACAACTTAAAAAATGCAAACAGTAAAGAAAACGGATTTTTAATAACATTGTTACGTCACTGACGTCAAGACGTTATAACATAGAGACACGTTTTGATCTTTTTGCATAACTAGCATAACTAGACCCTGAACTCTACAAGCTGTAAAAGTTCAATTCAAATCCAACTATAAATGGTTAGGATCTAGCTCTTACCAGATTTTTATCTTGACGTCACTGGCGTCCATCTTTGATGACGTCATGACCATTTTTGACATTTATCCATAACTCAACCTAATTCCCTGCAGGCTGTGAAAGTTGCATCAAAATCCGATAATAAATGTAGGAGATAAAGCGATTAAAAGATTTCTTAAATGACGTCATTTGCGGCCATTTTGGATAACGTCATGACGTTAAAACTCTCAGCGTCTATTCAAACAATGACATTGATAAATTTTCCATTAAAATACCTCAATATATGCAATCAGTAAAAAAAACAGATTTTTCATAATATTATGACGTCACTGACGTCAGGTCGTTATTATATAGAGACACGTTGTTCCATTCAGGCACAACTAGACCCTGAACTCTACAATCTGTGGTAGTTTCATTCAAATCCGACTATAAATGTTGGAGATCTTGAGCTAACAAGATTTGTATCATGACGTCAGTGGCGGCCATCTTGGATAACATCATGATAATTTTCGACATTCTGGCACAACACATCCTATTTCCCTACAGGCTGTGAAAGTTGCATGAAAATCCGATCATAAATAAAGGAGATATAGCGATTACAAGATTTCTTAAATGACGTCATTGGCGGCCATTTTGAAAGACGTCATGACGTTAAAACTGTCAGAGTCGATTGAAACAATGACACTGATGGATGTTACACTAAAAAAACATGAAAAATGCAGTCATTGAAAAAAAAAAAAGGACTTTTCGTAACATTGTGACGTCACTGAAGTCAAGACGTTATTACATAGAGACAGGTTTTTACATTCAAGCACAACTAGACCCTGAACTCTACAATCTGTGAAAGTTTCATTCAAATCCGACAATAAATATTGGAGATCTTGCGCTAACAAGATTTGTATCCTGACGTCAGTGGCGGCCATCTTGGATGACGTCATGATAATTTTCGACATTCTGGCACAACACATCCTATTTTCCTACAGGCTATAAAAGTTGCATCAAAATCCGATAATAATTATAGGAGATATAGCGATTACAAGATTACTTAAATGACGTCATTGGCGGCCATTTTGAATGACGTCATGACGTTAAAACTGTCAAAGTCGATTGAAACAATGACACTGATAGATGTTACAGTAAAAAAACATGAAAAATGCAATCATTGGAAAAAAGGACTTTTCGTAACATTGTGACGTCACTGACGTCAAGACGTTATTACATAGAGACACGTTTTTACATTCAAGCACAACTAGACCCTGAACACTACAATCTGTGAAAGTTTCATTCAAATCCGACTATAAATGTTTGAAATCTAGCGATAACAAGATTTGTCTGATGACGTCACTGGCGGCCATCTTGGATGACGTCATGACCCCCAAAAGCTTCGGGACACTATTCCAGACTGAGCTCTATCACTGTGTAAAATTTAGAGGCCGTGCGACAAGTCGTACTATGAAAAGTGCTGGGGAGAAGAAGAATAAGAGGAAAAAGAATAATAAGAACTAGATTTTGATCAGAGACCTGATCAAACGGGCTTTCCTGTCATGACGTCACAACTGTCAGTGTTGTCGAAGATGAAGACACTGATTGATTTATCACGAAAATAACTTCGAACATGCAATCAGTGAAAAAAACGATTTTCTGAATATTTTGACGACACTGACGTCATGACGTCATGACGTCGGGATACCGTATGACGTTCTTGCACAATCGGACCCAGAACTCTACAATCTGTGAAAGTTTTATTAAAATCCGATAATAGATAGAGAAGATATAGACAAAACAATAGTTCATTTATGACGTCACTGGCGGCCATCTTTGATGACGACATGACAACATTCCTCATTATAGCACAACTAGACGTTGATATCTACAAACTGAGAAAGTTTTATCAAACTCCGATGATAAATGAAGGAGATATGGCGAATACAAGATTTCTTAAATGACGTCATTGGCGGCCATTTTGGATGACGTCATGACGTTAAAACTGTCAGCTTCGACTGAGACAATGACATTGATGGATTATACAGTGAAACAACTCCAAAAATGTAATCAGTGATAAAAACGGGTTTTCATAACATTATGACGTCACTGACGTCAAGACGTTATTTCATAGAGACACGTTTTTACATTCTTGCACAACTAGACCCTGAACTCTACAATATTTGAAAGTTTCATTCAAATCCAACCTTACATCTTTCAGATCTAGCAATAACAAGATTTTCATCATGACGTCGCTGGCGGCCATCTTTGATGACGTCATGACAATTTTCGGCATTCTTGCACAACTCAACCGTATTCCATACAGGCTGTGAAAGTTATCTCAAAATCGGATAATAAATGCAGGAGATATAGCGATTTCAATATTTCTTAAATGACGTCATTAGCGGCCATTTTGGATGACGTCATGTCGTTAAAACTGTCAGCGTCGACTGAAATGATAATACTGATGAATTTTCCGATAAAACACCTTAAAAAATGCAATAATGAAGTAAAACGGATTTTTCATAACATTGTGACGTCACTGACGTCAAGACGTTGTAACATAAAGAGACCCGTTTTGACGTTCATGCACATCTAGACCCTAAACTCTACAATCTGTGAAAGTTTCATTCAAATCCCATCGTAAATGCACGAGATACAGTGATAACAAGATTTGCATACAAATGCCAGTGGCGGCCATCTTGGATGACGTCATGACCCCAAAATGTTCGGGACACTATTCCAGCCTGAGCTATATCACTGTGTAAAATATTGAGGCCGTTCGACCAGTCATACTATGAAAAGTGGCGGCGAGAAGAAGAAGAAGAAGAAGAAGAAGAAGAGGAATAATAATAAGAATAAACAGAACGAACACAAAAGGTCTTTCCACTGAAAAGTGGAAAGCCCTAATAAACAGAACGAAAACAAAAGGTCTTTCCACTGAAAGGTGGAAAGCCCTAATAAGCAGAAAAACGCAATAATGGTTTCTACAGTAATGTGGTAAGTCCATACTAGATTTTGATCAGAACCTGATCAAACATGGGCTTTCCATGTCAGGCTTAACATGTAAAATCATACACAATGACGTCATGACGTCACAATGGTTAGTGACGATAAAGACATTGATCTTGATTGATTTACTATAAAACTGACGGAGAAAAGTTAGAAAGGGAACGCCCTCTCTCAGCAACACCATCTCACACCGACAAAGTAACCCGAAATCCCCCCCCCCCACACCCCCCACTCCCCCATCCGCAGCACTGACCTACAAGAAAAAAAGAAGAAAAAAAAGAAGAAATTTACGAGAAATCGTTATTGAGGAGGAAAAAACATGCAAGTTTTACTGCGCAGCTTTTGTCATTTCAGTGGGAAAAACTGCGCACGGAGTTAAAAAAAAAATAAAAAAAAATAAATCTTCCTTAGACACTGTGTTTGTTGGTGACGTCAGGTAAACAACTGTGTCACATAACACAACACGTGATCAACCTAAACATTCTTACATCCGCAGTATGATGTTGCACAACAAGCGATAAAGCCAAAACAGTTAACCATCCGCCGTATGATCTTACGCAACAAGTGATAACGAGAAACACTTATAACAAGAATTTCCATTTTTAAACAGTTATATACGAAAAACGTAAAACCATACTGGATGACGTCATGACGTCACAATGATCGGTGACGTTAAAGACAATGACCGTGATTGATTTACAGGCAAAACTGGACGAAAAATACAATTTGCACCAAAATGACCTTTTATGACTTAGGACGTCACAGGCTGACGTCACATTTAATATCGTCATGACGTCATTTTATGTTCTTGCACAACTAGACCATAAACTGTACCAGCTGCGAAAGTTTCATTGAAATCCGGTCATAAATGTTTGAGATCTAGCGCTAACAAGATTTTTATCATGACGTCACTGGCGGCCATCTTGGATGACGTCATGACCCAAAAGCTTCGGGACACTATTCCAGCCTGAGTTCTATCACTGCGTAAAATGTAGAGGCCGTGCGACCAGTCGTACTATGAAAAGTGCTGGGGAGAAGAAGAAGAAGAAGAAGAAGAAGAAGAAAAGAATAAGAATAAACAGAACGAAAACAAAAGGTCTTTCCACTGAAAGATGGAAAGCCCTAATAAACAGAACGAAAACAAGAGGTCTTTCCACTGAAAGGTGGAAAGCCCTAATAAGAATAAACAGAACGAACACAAGAGGTCTTTCCACTGAAAGGTGGAAAGCCCTAATAAACAGAACGAACACAATAGGTCTTTCCACTGAAAGGTGGAAAGCCCTAATAAAACAAGTTTAACATAATGTGTTATTATGCCATTTTGCAAATGTAGAATTATATATTGTTGTGATAAAATATTAAAAAGTTTATAATTTAACTCCGTAACTACAATGTCTCAGACTGTAACACGGAATTTGATTGGACGAGACTTTTGACCCTGTTGCACCAATGCAGGTGCACCCATATTTATAGGTGCACCTGTAAAATTGTTGCACCTATATATTTTATAGGTGCACCTATATATTTTATGGGTGCACCTACAATTGTATGGGTGCATCTAAACTTGTTGCACCTATATATTTTATAGGTGCACCTATACTTTTTATAGGTGCACCTACACTTTTTTATAGACGCACCTACATCTGTAGTTTTTGACACCGATCGTACACCGTAGGAGGGGGATTCGGAAGAACAGTCACATGGCGTGTATTTTATTCGTCATGATCATTAAAGGGGCTTGCCTCAAAAAGGAATCTAAAGTGATTTGTGCGTTGATTTTTCCTAAATAGTATAGATAAGTAGAAGAGACAAATTATAAAAAAATGCATAAACAATATAACAAACCGTATTCATACTGAAAATTAAAATTGTTCTTAAATGTAGTACATTTATGTGCCATTCTGACAAACATATATCGTCAAAGCTTTCGAAATTATATAATGTGTGTTTAACCCTAAATGGGTTGAACACAAATTATATAGTTTCGAAAGCTAAATACACAGTTGCATGTGCAGTTGCATGCTAGCAGATCGAGATACATGTACATGTAATCAATAACAAGGGAGGTAGGTGCATGAGCTTTCGTCCCTCGGTTCTTCTGGTCGTACCCTAGATTGTTTTTTCTTTTGCTGCAACTGTTGTGGTTGTTCAGTACAATTCTGGATACATCTTAGTGTTTCTTTTGTTACTGCTGATGTTTGCGGACTTAAACATCAAGGTTGTAATGTATGTAACTATTCTCTTTACATTACGATTCTCTCCCACAACGTCCTGCATTGTTAGACAATCTAGAACAGCAATAATTTGCGTCAGTCGTCTGGAGAGATAATAGTAAGTCACTTAGCTCAGATTCAAGCTTTCTAAGCATATGATGCCTAGTTGTTTCACTCCTTTCATCAGTTCTTCAAGTTTCTCAGTCAGGACAAAAACACGACATACTTAATAACTATACATTTTCGAAGCTGCTTTTCTACTCACTCAACACTGGATAGTTTTGATGAACCTTTTGCGTGTTGAATGCATTTATAGCACTTTTTTGTCTTCTCACAAAAAGAACTGCACTCTGGTTTTATAAATGTTCAAGAGTCTGACATAGACCTCTTTGCTGGCCTTTTTTGCCAATGAACCTAATCTGAGCTTCATATAAGATAATTAGCTTTTCATTACTCTAAGTCTCTTCGCAATGAATACAATACTGCATTATCTACGGTAATACGGGGAAAGCTCCCCGACCAGCGCCCGAAGGACGCTGGTCGGGGCGTCCCCGACTATAGGTTACGTCTACATAGGGCGAGAGATAATCAAACTCACTAACTAAATATTGTCAGAAAATTCCTATATATGCGTCAAACTTGAATTCCGTCTCCAAAACATTTGGGTCGCGCCATTTTGAAACTTCCGGTCTCGTCAAAGGGCCAGTTTTCGGTCTCATCTTTAGCGTTATTTAAAGGAACTTCGAACATCCTTACGGGCCTACGACGAAGGGAGCTGTTCGAACCTTTTACAGATAAAACAATGTTCTACGGTTATTTCCAAACATTAAAAAGCCAAAAAAACTTCGAAAATGTAACAAAAAAATGGAACACTAGACCGGTTTTCATCTCAACAATTTGGACGCTCATTGCCTTTACGTGGAACAAACGCCTCTTACACAACGATGCAAAAACAATAGATTGCCAGTCAAACTTGATCTCAAATATGGCCGCAAATAACGAATGAGCATCCGTGATTTAAAATAAAGTAAATTAAAAGCAGTTACCTACACAGGAATAGCATTACTCGGCCTTTTCACAATACTATATTCACAAATAAATATTTCCAAACATTACAATAAAAAAAAAATAAGATCGCTAGACCGGTATACAAATCGGTATCATTCAGCGCTCATTTAGTTTTATACGGAACAAGCGTCTAAGACATGGGGGGGGGGGGGGGGGGGGGGGGGGTAAAAAATGAAGTCATTAAACCATTCTGTCAATTGTCGTCTGCAAACAATGAAAGAAGTCAACAACAACAATCAATTGTCATGGTATTTTGGCATGGGTTATCTCTCTTTGACTAGTAAAATTGGCTACATTTTTTTACTTAAATAAAATCGCATTTCATAAATAAAACATGAAGAGTTAGATTTAAATGAACGCTTTTATTATGTACAGTGCAGTAGAATAATGTACAAATATGCCTTGCACAATTTTAAATGACCAAAGTTACAGCTTGAATCCTAAAAAACAACACAGTTGCAGTCAAATTGGCCACTGTTCATGCAGTCATAGCTCAAAACAAACAACATCTAATTTAAAATGCCAATTAAAAAATGAACACAGTTGTAGTCAAATTGAAAACAGTTCCAGTTCAAACAAAGTATCATCAAACTCAAACGCCCAATTTAATAATATGATTTCATTTGATCATAGCCATTCTAAAACTAAAGCACAGGACCGACAGGGTCACATCGGCATAAACTGCACAAATGGGACACACATGAATGCCACAAATTCTTTTGAGCACAGTTACAGTAAAAATGAAGCACAAAGTTGTGATTCTGATTTATTACTAGATCACAGCTTTTGCAAAAATGAAGGACCAACAGAAACATGTACCTCAAATTCACAAGACGTGCATAGCTACTGCGAAAATGAAGCACACATTGGTTCTTTTAATGTGCCAGAGCACAATTATTGCAAAAATGAAGAAAACAAATGCACCTCACATTCACAAGTGCACAGTTACTGTGAACATGAAGCACAAAGTGGTTCTTCTAATGTGCTTGAGCACAATTATTGCAAAAAAGAAGAAGAAAAATGCACCTCACATTCACAAGTGCACAGTTACTGTGAACATGAAGCAAAAAGTGGTTCTTTTAATGTGCTTGAGCACAATTATTGCAAAAAAGAAGAACACAATTGTACTACACATTCACAAGTGCACAGTTACTGTGAACATGAAGCACAAAGTAGATCTTATAATGTGCTTGAGCACAATTATTGCAAAAATGAAGAAAACAAGTGCAGGTCACATTCACAAGTACACAGTTACAGTGAACATGAAGCACAGAGTGCTTCTTCTAATGTGCTTGAGCACAATTATTGCAAAAATGAAGAAAACAAATGCACCACACATTCACAAGTGCACAGTTACAGTGAACATAAAGCACAAAGTGCTTCTTCTAATGTGCTTGAGCACAATTATTGCAAAAATGAAGAAAAAAAATGCACCTCACATTCACAAGTGCACAGTCACTGTGAACAAGAACCACCAAGTGGTTCTTCTAATGTGCTAGAGCACAATTATTGCAAAAATGAAGCACACAATTGTACCACACATTCACAAGTGCATAGCTATTGCGAAAAAGAAACACACATCGGTTCTTCTGATGTGCTTGAGCACAATTATTGCAAAAATGAAGAACCAATGTGCATGCCGCAAGACGAAACAGTTGCCTCAAAATCACTAGGCAACAGGTGTGACAATAAGGAGGAACACCATGCCTCATATTCACTTGAGCATAGCTATTGCGAAAAAGAAGCTCAACATCCTAAAACCCCATGCAGAACAACTGCCTCAAATTCAGGTTTTGAATTGTTTGACTTCAATAACTATTCAGGGGAATACAATTTTGTGTCTATTGCGGGTACTGAATAGGCAAATTGGTGTGTCCCCAGGGATGGAAATTGCTTTTTCCACTCCCTTAGCCTAGCTTTACATGGAAATTTCACAAAAAGCCAGTACTATAGAAACTTAATCTGTAAGAATATCACAAACAACTGGGATCAATGGAAATATCTTGCCACAGTGTCACATGACCTGGCAATCCATTCGGTCACGCAATACTGGAATCACATGCTTAATAAAAATGGATGGGCCACCGTTTGTGAAATAAAAGCGGCATGTGAGCTTTTGAATTTGAACATAGCCACATGGCTTAAAGGTACAGCATATGATAAACAGCATAGATGTTTTGTAACCCGCTACACTCTGGAAATGTACACATCCTCACCAAATTCTGACAAAACAATCAGACTGCTACTGGTACATGGTCACTTTACACTCCTAACTGAAAAATCAGCTTAGAGTATATTTCATGAAAATAATAATCTTGATGCCATTCCAAAATAAAAAGAAAAAAAAGAAAAACACACAGTACATCAAATCCGACCAAACATGAAATAAAATCTGCAAAAAGAACAAAAAGGGACAACAATAAAGAAAATGATTTAAATGTACCAAAAGTGAAAAGTGCAATTGATGCTTTTGATTTAACACCGAAAGACTCAGACATGTACAAAAAAATGCAGAAAGTTAGGTGTTCGTTTTCAAGCTCCAGCAAAAAAAGAAACAATAAAAGAAAACATGCTTAGACACAAGAGAAACACGCACGCAGTCAAAAATGCGAAAAAAAGGCTACATGTTAACATTGATGAACTGCCAACATCACCACCTTTAACAACTGGTAATCAGTTCAACACAGCAATGGACTGCATACGAGCATTTGAATTACAACAAATGTACTACACATTTCAGCAATGTTCAATATGCAACGAACGTCGCTTAGAGATGAAAATGGCATCAGATCAACTTTGTCATCGTTGTTATGCTGACAAAAACACAGTCTTCTGAAAATATCATGAATCCATTGCCAGTACCAAATGAGTTGCAAAAATTAACACTTGTTAAACAACAGCTCATTTGTCGAATATCACCTGTGATACATATACATATGCTGAAACATGGAGGCATAGCAGCAAATGGTCATTTCGTCACTTTTCCTCAAAATGTCAACGAACCTGCGCAAATATTCCCAAAACTTCCTGAAGAAATCAAAATGATACTATGATACAAAATGTGATACAAAATGTGTTCGCAAAACAGGAACAAATGACACTAGTAAAGAGTTTAATGTGCGTCGCTCTGTTGTAGAAAAGGCTTTTTACTGGTTAAAAAGCAACAATCCTGCCTATTCTGACATCAGTATAAGTCAACACAGACTGAATGCCTTACCTGAAAATGCTCCAATACAAATTGATACAATTGAGACAAATCCTTTAGGAAGAAACCAAACCCATGATGAAGGGCCTGCTTTTCAGCAAGTAGATCCTGGTGAGGTAGACACCGATACAGTTTCAGGTGTTACACTTCCGGAAGAAAGTGTTGCTATCAAGAAGCAAGTAGAAAATGTAGTGAAAGATGTTGTAGGTCCGGACCATGGGCCAGTTACTGCCGGTCGAAAATATGTATGTATTCCATGGCACACTCGGGATGGCTGTCCATTATCAGAGTTTACAACCAAATATATTTTCACCCTTGCTTTTCCTTGCTTGTTCCCATATGGTTTAGCTGACTTTCACATAAACCGCCCAAGAACATGTACATCTATGTCGGAATGGGCTGAACATCTGATGTGGTATGAAGATGGTCATTTTTTTCATCACCAGTATCTTCTCCTGCTCTTCACAGCGTGCACGTCGCGGAGAGGGCACTGGTGACACTTATGGTGTTTGTATGGGGGTACGCATTGCCAGCCCTGTACAACATTGCTGGTGTGGTAAATCACTATATTCGCGTATAGTGACTAACACACTGGCACTTCTGAACTGGTTTGTCTCGGTTCAGGAGCATGAGTGTCACTTGACTGATAGTGAAGAAGTCCCCTGCGCCCCCGTCAAGGCAGCCATCATCTACTCAGATAGCAGTGTACGAACTTGGAAGCTGGAAGACAGAAGTCCGCGGGCCGGAGCTGAGATCAACACAGACCCATAGCTAGCAGTAGAAGTAGAAGTCGGTAGTAATAGTTAGGGATCGACGCCGACGCCTACATTCGACCATAGTCAACCAGCGGAAGAGGGAGTTTATCTAGCACAGCTATCCAGATGATGTTTGCAGCGCAGGGGCCATATGTGACGGGTGTGGCCCCAAATACAAGGACCCCCGACCAGAAGCGGCTGTAGGACAACACACTAGCGGATGTAGCTTCACCACCGTAGCGGATGCAGGCCACCTCGACCACCAGACCACCACTTCACCGCCACAGCGACAACTACACAGAGCAGCAGCGACACAACACTACACATCTACAAGAGAAACGACGACACAGCAACACAGCAGCACCAGATCAACCAACACACTCATCTAGAACAGACCAGACTCTATTGTGCCCATAACGCCAGGGTTCTCCTGGCGTTTTAGTTGGCGGACGGTCTTTAAACCTTAGAAGTACACACACACACACACACACCAGTACTTCAAGTTCATCGTACATAACATTATCATGCGAAAGCGAACATTGGAACAGAGCACATACATTGTAAAGCAACAGCTTGGAGACGAGCAAATCTTACTTTCTGATCTTAAAGAAAAAATCAAAAATGGTGACAACTCTATTGCGCAGAAAGTGCTCTATTTTGGAGCTTGCCTACGTGGTACATCCCAATACTGGGCTCAGAGAAACAGGGAACTTAGATCATTGATTCAATTTCAAAACAATGAAGGCAAAGGTCTGCCATCATTTTTCACCACAGGGAGTTGCACAGAGTATTATTTCAAAGCTCTGAGAAGATTACTTGAACTATACACTGTATAGACATCTGGTGTTGCAATTGACCTGAGTAATCGCAATACACTGTTTTCTGTGTTACAGAAAAATACACACTATTTTGACCTCCGAACCCAATCATACTTCAACACTGTCATGCATCCTGCCTTCGGTGTCGATACATACTGGTATAGACAGGAATTCGCTAAATCAAGGGGTATGATCCACTGACATGGGCTATGGGCTATGCTGGCGCAGTGATCGTGAACCACACAACTTGAGGTTCTGACATTGATGGCAATCCCCGAAAAGATTTAAGGCCACCACCAGAGGGATCTGCACCTGCACCTCCTGAAGAACAAAACCCATTGATCAAACTGTTGATGGATGTGAGCCAAACCCAAGAGTCCATTCTGGAAGATCACCTGGTGTTGACAAATAGAATCAATTTTCACAGGTGTTCTGACTACTGCTTAAAGCCACAGCATGGCAAAGGTATGCAGGATGGAATTTGGAATACAGCAAAAAACAGGAAAGATGCTGAGAACATCACCGGCTATAGTTAAAGACAAAAATGGGTGCCTTAGATTAGAAAAGAGTCGAGACCATCCAATGATGGTGCAACACTCTAAATACCACACCCAGGGTTGGAGGGCAAATGGAGATATATCCCTCATTTTGTCCAAGAGCCCCCCTGACAATCCATCGGTCAATGAAATCATTGCGGCGGAAAGGTATATCAAGGGATATGCCTGTAAGGGAAATCAGTCCACAGGAGCAGTTGTTGACTTTTTCAATGACATGACAAATGCAGCAGATGAAAGAGCTGGAGCAAGTGCCAAAACCGTTTGTACCAAGCTTCTCATGAACACGTGACATTTCCAGTATGAAAGCTTCATATGAACTTCTATCGCTGCCACTTTATCGGAGCTTACAGGACAAACTCTTACCAAGAGTACGCCGCTTGATAAGTATTTGGCCCGACCAAAAGAGGACTCATGTTCATGGTACGATTTTGTATGCAAACATGGCAGAGTACCTGTGATCAGCGGAAGTTCAATTAGAGCTACTTGGCCACTCAACGAAGACTTTTGCAGATCTATGCTTTTGTTGCATAAATCAAACTGGCGAAAAATAGATGACAGTAAAGATAAAATAGAACATGGGCAGAACTCATGCTTGATTTTCTACAAACCGAGCAGTGCCCAAATTTTGTCAAAGCTGATGTTGAGAGAGAAAAACGCCAGGAACCCGCAGAACATGTCGAAGACGGGAGCCGGATGATGATGAACATATACAAGCCGAACAACCAGAATTGCTGCAACTGTGACAGCCACATTGCGAGTAGGAAGAGTCAACTGCAGAGTTTAAATTTGATGATGAGCTATCCTCAGGGATATGGTTTGAAATGGTTAGCCATGCACTTGACGAAGACCATGAAGATTATCCCAGTTTTCCTGAAATACAATTGGCTTCTATGAACAAAGATCAACGGTTTGCATTTAATCTGGTTATGAACACGCTTATCCAATACAAAAAAAGTCCATCATCTGTTGAGCCTCTTTGACTAATTGTCGCTGGTACAGCTGGTTTGGGAAAATCTTTTTTGATCAAATGCTTGGTACAGGCAACCCGAAAATTGTTCAACAGTAGTACAAGTTCTATGCCCAACTGGAAACAGTGCAAACCTGATTTCAGGCAAAACTATCCACAGGTTTTTTAAACTGCCAACACATTTTGAAGCTAGGAAGGAAATGTCCCCACCAGATGGAGTTAAGGGCAAAAACATTCAAGACAACTGTCAACATCTCATTGCTCTGTTAGTTGATGAAAGATCACTAGTAGGCAGTACAACCCTGGGGTGGATGGAGTTCATGTGTAGACATGGTATAAAACATGCTGCACAGCCATGGGGAGGATTGCCAGTCGTTATATTTCTTGGAGACGATGTGCAACTTCCACCTGTTTGTGACTCCCCGGTGTATAATGTTGGGAAGAGCAAAATCCCCGCTGCAATACATGGGGCACTGGTATGGAAGGAGTTTACACAAGCAATAGAACTAAAAAACATTGTCCGTCAAAACAGTGACCAACAGCAGCTGAAGAAAGTTTTGATGTCACTGAGAAATTATAGTATGACCAAAGAGGACACACAATGGCTGCAATGTTTTCAGTGGGATCACTTGAAAGCCACTTATGGTGTAGAGTTATTGAAAGACATGACTGATAACGGGCTTTTTGTTTTTCCATCCCATACAGCAGAATGGGACCACAATAAAACTCAACTACTAAAAGCAAACGAAACTGCCCTATTGCACAAATTCTTGCAGTAAATACAGGTCCACATGCAAAGACTGCATCTAATGATAAAGCCGGTGGATTACTTAACACTCTACATCTATGCCGAGGCTGTAAAATTATGCTGACAAGCAACCTCTGTGTTCCTTATGGTCTATTTAATGGTTCAATGGGCGAAGTCATTGACATTATTTACCTTGATGGAAGAACTCCGAAAGACTCCATACCAGATGTAGTTATGGTTGCGTTCCCAAAGTATACTGGGCCAATATTCCTCAACAATGAACCAACTGTAGTCCCAATAGTGCCAGTAGAAAGACATATTGACTGCTTTTGCCACGGCTGTAAACGACAGCAGATACCCTTGAGACTGGGTTGGGGCACTAAAATACATCGCTGTCAGGGAATGACTATTGGCACTGGCGAAGCAAATAGATACATTGTTATTGACCCAGGAACAAAATATTTCGAATCAAGAACTCCAGGAGCACTCTTCGTAGCACTGTCAGGAGAAAAATCTGCTGGTTCCATTGAAGCGCCCCCAGATTTTGCCTGGAATCCAAATGTGCTGGTCAATGAGGACAGAATTTGCCATGTTGTCAATACACCAACAACACTTGCTAGGAAAAACGAGATTGGACGAATCAATAAATTAACAAAAGATACCAGGAGAGTATTTGCAAATCTTGACAACGATGTTGCTTTTGAATCTATCTTGTCAAAACTAGACGAAGAATCGATCATAATGGAAGAAAAGATTCTAAACCAAGTTATTTACAAATATTGGAAGTTGGTGGGTCAACCGCTAACCGATCTTCCAAATGTATCTACGTGTAACTTGCCATTATCTTTGTACTTTGACAGTTTTCGTAAAGCTCTCTATGCTGCATTTCATGTACTGCTTCTGGGTGATATTTATGAATACACTAGCACTATTTTCATGTGCATGCCCTATTCCGCGGTCTGAAAATACACTGACGATATTTATCTTTCTTGCACTTAATTATGCTTACCAACCTCCCAAGGCACGCTACTATATGTAGTAAAACCATTGGAAAATAGTGCAAATAATGTAAATATAAAAATAATTTGTACATTTTCGCGAATTATGCGGTTTTGAACGATGATAGTGAATGGTAAATTTACCATGAAACATGTCTGCCATTCACTTACGGCGTTCAAAACAACATAAATAAAAAAGTGAGATCAGTATTTAAATAGTTAATTACTTGAAAGTTGGTGGGTGGTATGTCAACTGCTAACCGATTGTCCAAATGTATCTACATGTAACTTAATCATTATCTTTGTACAGTGGAAAATGACTATTCTACGGTCTGAAAATACACTGACAACGTTTAAGTTTCTTGCACTTATTTATCATTACCAACTTCCCAGGGCATGTTATTGTTGGTTCTAACATTTATGGTACTAAATTATAATGTCATTTAATTTACTATGAAGCTCGTTTCACATTCACTTCCGGCATTCAAAACTGCATATAAATATGAAAATGTGCAAATCAATATTTAAATTTCAAACAAGCTATTACAATTTACTACCATTTAATAAAGTTCAATCAGCTAAATGACATTTTATATAAACAATAATATTAACTTAGTTTTAAAGCAGGTGGTGGTCAAACGAAACAAATACTTTTATCTTCTATTTAAGAACAATTTATAAAAAACAACAACATACGTTTACATTTAGTGTTTCGTCATTAACAAAACTGAAGCGATATATGGCCTGTTTACTATTGTTCATTCATTTAGGCTAGTGATTATAACGATGATAAATTATTCTCCTATGTAAGACAGTGATTTCAATCAGACACAACTTCTGCTGCCTGAACTCAAACTCAAAACCTACTGATCATGCGCAGCTAGCTCTTAACCCTGACAGACCAGTAACAATATTGCTACTTTGAAACTAAATTACAAGTTATGACTTAAATTATAAAGTTGTATTCTATTTACAGATGAATCATGTCATACTGGCAACAGTCTCACGTGGAGCTGGCCTGGAAAATTTTGTGAGCTCTTACAAACAATTTGAAAATTTTGAAACCAATACGTCTGTTATTCCAGGTGGCAAAATCAGTGTTATTGTTTCAGTTGTAACTAGCACAATAAATAAAATAAAAAATAAAAATGTACAAGCTACTATCTATGTTAAAGTTGCTGCTGGAATTTGCAATCTCACCAAAAAAATAACCCATTCTGGTGGTACAGAAATTGCATATATTCCTGATGAGGGAAACAAAATGTCCTTTTAACTCAAATACAAACCCTATATAAGGACATGCACGCAAAAAACATCAATTTCAAAGTAGCTCACATCCCTCCAGTTTCACTGAAAGAAAATGCAGAATATAACATTTCCAAACGAAAACTTTATCAATGTCTTTACACTTTCGATCAAAAACAAGAACAACAAATTAACTTAGAAAATGATATTGAAGGAAATAAACAATCACATCTCCAAATTAAATGAAGTATACGCAAAACACTCTTAAGGCGGGATAGAGATTTGTCCATCTTTAAAACAAAAAAGAGAGGCCGAAATGGGAAAAATAAAAAAAGGTTAAAAGGTTGTCTTACAAAAACCTCTATGATGGTGTTCATGCAAATAATGAATTGAAGAACAAGTGGTACAATTCATGTGCAAATCTATTGGCATGGAAATTTCAAATGAGCTACAGATTTCACCTGAAAGTGACTCATGATGAACATACTTGGGATTTCAAAAGGTCATAAAAAATGCATTAATTAAAAAACACAGGAACATTCAATTATTATTCCAATGCTAGATCTATAATGTAACGCATCACTCCGTTGGCTAAATTATCAAATTTGCGACCGTAAAAGAGCCGATTTACCTTCTGCAAAGTATATGACGTCACATAACGTTGTACATAACAAGCAAAGTCATTGGACGACATCAACAAAACGATGTTATCGATTAATTTGAGTTTTGGTAGAAAAACAATTACGTTTGTACGATTTTACTTAATATTTCTAGCATTTAAATGGAAAAGCATCAGAATTGGGATAACCATGCTAAGGTTACGTTTTACGGCTCCGCTAACGTGAAATGAAAATAAAATTTCAAACCGTAAAACCACTCACATACTGTCGCAGATTGAAAATCTTGGCATGGTTATTTTGTGTTGTGGGGTAAAATTAGAAGTTTTTTTTACATTAGCATTGTCAAAACATAGTTTTGTATATAGCTACAATGTTCTGCTGTAAATACCACATTTGCTACACAAAAATATTTAAGATGACACTCTCTTAATATCGAGGGGTCAGTGCAAAACTATTGTAACTACATATGAATAAAGAAGGAGATACAATAGTTTTGTACTGAACCCTTGATATATACAACACTTAATTGCCCAAAAATACCGCAACTAAACATATAACTTAAATAACATATATTTTTTAATGAACTACAATATCATATTTACTGCAGAACTGAGTATAATGAACCAAGTTCTCAAATGAAATGCATGTGGCAACTTAGTGAAAGATGCATTTAGGGGTACTTTATAATTATATGTACATACATTATTTACATTGTAATTTAATTATTTTTTGACAAATAATGTTGAACGGTGGGTGACATGACAGTCGCTAACTGTATGCAACAACAAATTGTCCAAAAATACCATGACTACTTATAACATAAATAAGATACACAATATCACGTTTAATATGGAACTGTAATGTTGTCTTATTAAATACATATTTGAAGGCAACGTAATGAAAGATTGATTTATTGGTACCTAGTACCTTATTGGTTCGGCAACGTAATGAAATACTGATTTATTGGTACCTACCCTTAGTACCTTATTGGACCTAGTACATGTACCTAATATATCCAAGTAATATTCATATTGCATCTTAATTTTATTTGTTTACACAAATAATGTTGAACGGTGGGGTGACGTGTCAGTCGCTAACTGTATACATTATTAAAAGTATAAATTGCCAAAAATACCATGACTAATGATAGGAACCTCAGTAATGAACCACTTCAATTAATTTAATAGTTTTATAAATTAGTGCTTAAATATAAATGCTACATCGATGGATTATGGAAATGGCACATTGGAAACGGGAACAGGTAATCATTTATCAGTACAGTATGCTTATTGTTTTTACAAGTTCAAGACAATATAAGTTTTATGTTTAAAGTTACATTGTTCATGTTGTAAATTGATTATGTATTTAAAGTAATGTCTACTCTGCATTTTAGGGGTCTGGATTTTGGTCCTGGACCCAGTCCTGGATGGTCATTCTCATTTGCCAGTTCCTTGCCTCTACCATTTAAGATACTGTTATTAATTAACTCTAATAAATTTCAGTGGAAACCACACCAAACCTAGCTAACAGCCATGATACAGAATTACCAGGAGTGCTTCATAATTTGGTTCAGTTCTACTATTTGGTGAGTCCAGTATCATGTATGATTGAGGTCGATACAGTTTATAGTTACAGTTACAGTTTAATAGTGTTCAGTTTGCAAAATTTCCAATAAATCGCTTTCCCCGTTCTTATAGGTTGTACCTATTTTCATATATATTGTGATTTGATTGTCTTTAGGAGTTATTGATATACATGTATCAGGTAAGGGTTAATGTTGTCGAGTCTATGCAGCCGTCAGTAGCCTCTGCCAGACTCAACTGTCTTAGACTGATTAAATTATCATCATCTATAAGTATATTTACATTTTCCTCATGTTTCTACATGCAAGTAGGTGTGTCAGCACCATCCGACCCAAACAGCTTTTTCAAAACATACTCAATGTATGGCTTCTGCATGTTTTTTTGATAAAACTAAGATAGGTCTTTCAAAACAAGTTATAAAAAATGTAACTTCCTATATTAGGGAACTCAGTACAGAGCTTAGAGCTATAAGGTAGGCCTATGGAAAATGAATTGGTGTAGTATGACCTAAAGATAGATTCTGCATAGGATAAAAGTGAAAGTAGACTACTTTTTCAAACACAATGATTTGAAAGTGTGAGAAATTATGGTGTATTTTGACTTTCTTACAACTCTTTTCATGTTTTTTATATGCTTGAATGATGCAACATAGGTAATTTAAATTCCTTTATTGAGGGTAGTGGACACAAAATTAGCCATACCTGACACCTGGTATACAAACCTGGCCTGTAATGGCCATACCTGACACCTGGTATACAAACCTGGCCTGTAATGCATATGTTTGACTAGTTAAAGGTATATCTAGTAAGTATTATTCATTTCTGAGGGCTTTGCCTACATTGTTTGGCAAAAATGTCAGAAAGCGACAATCTACATCTGTCCGAAAAGATGTCGAAAAGCCGCTTTTGTTTGTTTTGAAAAAGATGTTGAAGTAAACTCTGACTTTGAGTGCGTCGCTTCTATACGGTTAGTGTCAATATGCAAATATGTTATGCGGTTTAATACATTTTACAAATTAAATTATTTAGTTGGCAAAAAATATGACCGTTTGTATGTTTTTCAAACGTTTATTTCTACCCCACCCCCTTCATTTTAATGAATTTTCATGGATCTGTACTTTAAACAGTGCTTATTGACTGCATGGTTACATGAAAATGACCTGTAAAGGTGGTATAAACATTATCTAATTATTTTTTTTTATAATAAACAGTACATTAACAGGCAATCTTGTGTAATGAGCATATTGTAAAACATGGTATGGCCCAAAAAAATGGATTTGGGAGGATAGTCTCAGATTATTTTTTGTCATTTCTAAATTGAACAGTTGCATTTTCTTGATGGTTTTACATATAGAACCTGCTGAATAATGTTAATTAATTCATTTGAAGGCAGATTTTGAATACACACAAAAACAGTGGCGTTTTATGGTAAAATCTGCTATTTTGACCCCTGAAAATCACAAATATCATTTTTGAGTAGATATTTTTTCAAGATAGCTTCAACTGGTTGAAAATCACATGTTGTTGATGAAATCAATTTAAAATCACTTTATTTGAAGCAAAAGACTGCAACGGTTGTCGAGATATGGCATTTTGAAGATTCTGGATTTACGCGTAAAAAACGAAGGAATTTTGCTTTAGCCAAAGCTCGTTTAAGCCCTCATATTTTGTCGAAAAGGATTTTTTTCTAAAAAAGAATGACATCATTTCTCTCAGATCGAATGTATCAAACCATTTAGCCAGAAAAAAACAACTTCAGTCAGGTTTGAATGTCTCTTTAGATCAGACTACACCAATTACCAACCAATCAGCGGGCAGGGGAAAAGTTACAGGGTAAATTCGGAGCTATTACACAGAGTCTCTTAATTTTGATTAGTTGTCAAGGTAAACAAACCAAAAAATCTTGCTAAAAAAATTAAAATTCAACTTTTGAAGAGTACTTATCAAGGTTAAATCATACATTTGTGCAATGTATAATTCATAATGTGTTGCATAATCAAAGAAATAAGTATATTTTACATTTTCCTCATGTTTCTACATGCAAGTAGGTGGGTCAGCACCATCCGACCCAAACAGCTTTTTCAAAACATACTCAATGTATGGCTTCTGTATGTATTTTTGATAAAACTAAGATAGGTATTTCAAAACAAGTAATAAAAAATATAGCTTCCTATATTAGGGAACTCAGTACAGAGCTTAGAGCTATAAGGTAGGCCTATGGAAAATGAATTGGTGTAGTTTGACCTGACATGAATCTATCTTCTCAAATCCTTATTTAAAAATACGCGTGCTGGGTAGCAACATTATTACTTTTAAAATAAGGCCTTCAATTTATGTATTAAGTATAATACATGTGTATATGTTGCTAAAACTAAGTGGGAGATTAGAGGTATAAACAGATCCGATACCACATAGCTACCAATGATATCGCAATATAACCATTAATCTCTTTATATCAGCTTTGTGAGGGGAAAATGTAATAAAACACGTACATTTATTATTTATTATTTATGTTTGTATCATAATCTGTTAATTTAGATGTTTTCTTTAAAATACCAAAAGCATATTGCTTGTTAAAGTTTCTTTGTAGATTTATTTATTTGTTAACTAATCGTAAATCATTTCTGTTAATTATGTTTTTGTTTTACCAAAGAGCAAACGTATGTCACTCTACTCTGTGTGAATGTCATGAATCTTCCTGAATTATAAAGATAATTATGAAAAGCCTGTATAAAAAACTAAAGCAGAGTTATAGAACAATCAATTTGTGTGTGATTTTATGGTTGGGTAAAACAAGGGGAGATAACACATGTTTGGCAAAGAGTTACACAATCTTATCATACATTTTCCAACACTAGGAGGTTATACCTTACTAAAAATCAATATGAGCCTTCGTCCCACAAAATGGTACCGACCACCCCAATTGGCGCATAGCCTATTGTACTTGATTTAACTTGTCTTTGTGAACATCTGTTCCCAGGGTTTACACTGCACAGTGGTCAGTTACAATTTAAACTTAGCTTGGACTATGAACATTGTTTTTAACTGAAATGTTCCCATTTGATTAACTACACATTTTTTTACACTATATCATGTATATATTGTTGAAGTCATGGCCAGCTTATTCCAATAAATATAAACTAGTAACATTTTGATTTATTTGTATGCCATCTTAAATAACTAAATTACACACACAGCTTTTAACAATTATTATAAGCAATTACTGGAAGGAATTATTTTGGTTTAAGGTAAAACTGTACGGTAATACAAATATGTTGGTTTAAAATTTAAAAATAGCATTTTCAACTAATTAAAAATGTGATTTAAAGTTCTCGGACCATGTTTTGTTTCATGAACATGTTTATGTTTATTTAAATCTAAATCAATACGCAACAATAGATATTTACAATTCACACATTGCAATATCTGTGAAAAGCGAGAATAAGATTTTAGTTGATGACGTAGAAAACCTTGAACAGGTAAATTAATCCACAGGTAAATGTATTTATCAATTATCTGGCAATAGTTGTGCAGTTATACAATTCAGATTTACCTCATTTCCCCGTGCAGTCACGCAGTAGTAAAAGAGGTATCTACGTCATGCAAATAATGCTTATTTTTACATACAATTTAGTAGCGGTTTTAAATATATGTTTCTCTCCGGAACTATCATGAAATGTAAGAGTTAAAATTGTTAATTGATAATACTACAAAAAGGGTGGGCATTCATCTTTAATTTGGCGGTTTTAAATAAAACAAACTAATCTACACTTCTCAAAACTGCTAACTACACCGCTACGTTTTGGGTTATATATATCGATGGGTTGAATGTTTTTCAATAAAATAAAAAGGAAATACCAATTCAATCATTTTTACATCATTTCATTTTATTTTTTTCATGGGCAATGCTAGAACTAAACCACAATAAGCAATTACAAACGACCCATGTAAACACTAAAGTCACACTTTTCATTTCTTGTTCATAAAAGTGTGACTTTAGTGTTTACATGGGTCGTTTGTAATTGCTTATTGTGGTTTAGTTCTAGCATTGCCCATGAAAAAAATAAAATGACATGATGTAAAAATGATTGAATTGGTATTTCCTTTTTATTTTATTGAAAAACATTCAACCCATCGATATATATAACCCAAAACGTGAGCGGTGTAGTTAGCAGTTTTGAGAAGTGTAGTAAATATAAGAGTTTGCTTATTGTGAAAGGTGACATTTTACAGAACCTTTCCACAAAGATAGCACTTCTCGCAGGCTGAAATGGAAAAAGTAATGTGTGTAGCAAGTGGAAGAGGCGCAACACAGAAATATCAGCAATATCAACGATAATTGTCTCTCTCTTGTTGAATAAGATACGTTTGATACGTTTGATATCGTTTCCACGAACACTAATTATCTGACTTTTGATGAAATACTAAATCACAAAATCGAACGAGCCTGTCACAAGAACTCGTTTCCGTTTCGAAAGATTACCTAAAATGTTATTGCCGCAAAATCAGCAGTTTGTCCAGTGTGACGAATACGCAATTAACGCCACTCAAAACATTATCGTACAAATACAGTGACATTCAGGCACGTGGAAGAAAGAACAATTTGATATATCGAAGGAGTCACGCGTGGAGAACTGTACGGAGGTGTTGTTTGATATCGTGCCTAACACAATGCAGCTTGACACGACATATATTTTTAAATTTTAATTATTTCACGTGCGCACGTTTTGGTCTCTTTCAAGGTAGGACATCATTTCAAGAGACTTATCATCGCCGAGTTAAAAAAATACAGAAAAGTGGATCCCTTGGAAGCAACAACAACTCTAAAAAAATTGAGTTGATTCTATATAATGCCAACACTTTAAAAAAGTTGCTTGACTATAGTGTCAGCGATGTTCCCCGGGAGATAACAGACGCAAGGAGGCGATTGTGTTCTTTATATAAATACACTAAGAATAACCACCAAGTGTCTGGCCGTGTTATTTATCCAGCCAAACTCGTGTATAACAGGCAAGTAATGCAAGATGAATTTCCTGACTGAAACACAGTCATGCAACAAAACAGACTGGTATATTTTTGTCCTCAACGGCTTCATTTTACCATTATTATCTACTAGACTATAGCCAAACACAGTGTTGAACAACCGCTACTAGGCACACGAAGAAACCCATGTCAGTTCTAATATTCACAATTCATCCCCAGTTTGTCTTGAGTGATAACTCTATATCACACGAAGCTGTCCAGTCAGTACGAGTCAAACCTCTATTCATCCTATGGTAATTGTGAGCTTACAAATGCAAACAAGATTGTGCGTGATTACTCTTATTACGTCTGCTGGTAATCAAAATAACTAATAACTCAGTATAATACCCATAATATAGCACCAACAAATTGTAAAAAAGAAACGAACGATTAAATTTTTCAATATAACACATAGATGATGATGTGAAATATAAAACAATATAGAAAAACACAGTGCAAGTACTGAATGACAGATAAGCCAGAGCAACAAGATATCAACCATTAAGGGTACGACAAGGCTATATTTAAAAAAGAGTATTATAATGGACCTTTGGAAACGGCCAAGCACGACACATACGAAATATTGCAGTCTCGGTTTGATTTGGTTGAGCAGAACTCAATATTCATAAAAATCAACAGTACAGCATTTTAACCATCCCGAAGATGGCAAGCATATGGCGGTGGATATAGCAATTTTTGTATCTTTATTTCATCCCCTATATCCAGCGGCGGATGGTCCCAGGATCTAATAAACTTGTATGCCCCGAAGAGCGAAATCAACAAAAAGGAATTGAGTTGGGAGCAGCGGTTATGAAGCCTGCGTATCACTAGTAACAGCCAAACGACTAAATTACAAAGCAGACAACATATCCTATGAGTGGTTAAACAATACCCAGAGCCTTTTATCGGCCGGAGTAGTGGAACCACCGAATCGAAAATTAAGTAAGAAAACAAAAGAAATTGAAAATGTACCACCGATCACTAAATATAAGTATCGGGTTCAGCGATCTCCAAAGATCGATTGAATAACAGTACCGATTGCAAGCACGGGGAGACGTTTTACTGCCGCCACACTGCACAAGCAACGCCACTGTGCTATAAAAGAGAGTATGATAATAAGACAAACATCAAGAGCCACCGTCCTTTGGTGTTTTTTTTTGTCATCATACGGATCACAATATGTCCGGCCATTGTACTGTTAAAGAGGAAAGAATTGTAGCGAACTGCAAATGTGTAAACCGTTACAAATGAACCTTGAAGAAATATAAAAAGATCGGACAGGGAAAGTAGCATTCAAAAAGGACAGTCACAAAACACATAAACAAACACGCAAACAGACAAACAAGAAGGCAAAAGTAATAATACATGCAAATGACATCACAAACACAAAATGGTTGACAATAGGGCTACCGCCTTGGAACGGTCAGTGGCAAAGTAGGCCACTGGGGGTTTAAATCGGTTCTATGGTGCACCAAACCTCACACTTACCCTACTCTCATCCCATTAAAACAGGACAGTGTAAATAAAGAAATCCCCGCCATGATCTAATCTCTAACCAACAAGGCAGCATCAATAGGCAATATACGTAAAACACAAATATGCTCGTGTAAATATAAAAAAACAACAACAATAGCCTAGAAAGCCACAATGATGTTACTCAATGACTTGGCAGAAGCCAGAGCAACAACATGAAGTAAAGATGATATATTGTGGCTGAGACTAAATGGTCATTTATTTTCATTTTACAAATGAATCGTTTGAGTTACTGGGCTGAACATTGCAATGTATATATTGAATCACCGACAGACTTTCACAGTGGTATGAGTACAACTGTTAAAATATGTATTCTTCCCGGTCGTATTACATTTATTGATTTTAAAAACGCATTTCATTATATATATGAGCCGAAACACGTGAAAACGACCCTTCGGACAACATTTTAACATTTTATGTTTTTTAATGGTTATGAAACACGGTGATTTTCTCTTTAAAAATCTCTTTATTTTATGTTGATATCTTAATTAAAAATGATTTTATCTCAATTTAAAAATTAAAAATTGTACTCCACATTAATTTTGACGTTGACGTCGGCGTCTTGGACAACGTCGTTGATTAAATAACAACAAAAAACATAAACAATTAGCATTTTCTATAACAGTAACTATTTATATTAAGTAAAAATATTCCCTAGGATATAATAATTAGGTAAAACACGGAAGTGACGAGAAATTTGATTAGTAACTAACTGGATTGTGTTTGTTTGGGCTTATGTTTTTTATATTGATATATACATGATCATTTAGTGTTATACTTATACAGCTTATTAATGCTACATTATTTGTAAGAAAATATAACCTGGGGCGATATCTTTATGTATACTCTCACGTTTATTGGAATGACAATAGGGTAAGAGTGAGGTTTGGTGCACCATAGAGCCTGGTTTAAACCCCCAGCGTTTTTTTTGCCACTGACCGTTCCAAGGCGGTAGCCCTATTGTCTTGTCAACCCTTTTGTGTTTGTGATGTCTTGCCTTTTATTCATCATTATAGTTGTTGTTTGCCTCTCTGTGTGTTTGCGGTTGTCGTCCTTGAATGCTACATTTCCTGTTATATTTGTATATCTACTTTAACCCTTATTTTTGCAATCCCAATCAAATTGCTGCATTATCTCCTTTTTCATTTCTCAATGATCGTAAATGATATTGAGAAAAATTTCGTTTTAAATAAATGTGCTTGTATTGAGTTCGCAAATGATATCACTAGTTATCCTACTAATGCTAAATATATTTTCACAGAAAGAGCTGTCGGTCTGATTACTGCGAAAGATTGAAGTTAAAAGTGAATATTATTTTGAAAACGCTCAGATTGCAGATTCCCACTTTCATCAAAATCGTATTTTAAATATGCTTTTAAAATTGTAAAGAAATATAAAAAAAAAGCCCCATTTATACACTTTCTAATCATGATATGCATTTTTTAAAAATATTTTGATAACTGTTTATGCATAAATATGATGCATATTGCATATATATGTGTAGGGTTTTTTTGAGGGGCGGAACGTCACAGACCTATTACGGGGTGAATAAATGGATTACCATTAAGTTGGTGAACAAAACACCCAACAGATACTGATATTTTCCAAGTCATAGTATCATGGGTAACCCTAGTTCGCAATTTATCATCGGCAATGGATTTTTACTACCTGTGGATTAGCCAGAGTGTTGGAGATGTGGATATTTGCTTCGTCATTTTTCACCTGCATGGCTGCGTTTTCGTGAGCCCTTATCAGTTCCTCAGGCTGATTCTCGAGCTGGTTTATCCTGCGACAAATAATGTTATCAGTGTATATGAAGTGTGCAACAACTTGTGTGGCTAATGCCTTTAAGCATACGAACACAAACAGTTCAATAGTTCAAGTTGAACGTTATGTGTATTTATCGGCGGTTGAGGGAAACTAATAATTCAATAGACGATAAATACTTTTCCTTAATGTGAGACATTTTCAGGGGCCGCACTCAGTAGATTGCACGTGTAGCATTGGTAATAAGTTTGTCATTCAGCGTTGGACGGCTGACCAGGGCGCACGGTTATATGTTTGAACGAGCGGTGTGATGTGACACGTGTCGAAATATGTTTTGTTATTTTACCTGCATTTACAGGAGAAATGAGGCTCAGTTGTTACAAAGTGTAAACAATTAGTGTATTTATTCGTGCTTTTGAGATAAATTCTCTCCAGAATGGTACTGTTTTAAAAGACATTGCGGAGTAGGCATGCATGGTTTGCACATTTTGTATATAACGCAGTTGCGGGTGTTTGTTCGCAACGTTCGTGTACTGTTTCTGTCATATGTTGAATATTGTAGAAGAAATTATGTTAGACTAGTGTTAATAATGAAACACGTATAGATGTTCAACCTTAAATGTTTTAGGTATTTTCAAAGAATTTTCTTCCTGATAGTATAGGGTTGGGTTTTTAAGCAATCGAATATTGTGTTAATCTTTCAAGATGACCTCCGACAGCATTTAACTTGAGGGAAGGGCCGTAACTAACGCTTTAAGAATTTGTGGATCGACCCACTTGTATGTTCGGCAATAAAATATGTTTAAAATGAAATATAATTTAATTATACCTTTGTGTATATTTTTTGTTGGTGATGGGCTGATTGTCCGAAATTATTGACCGCTTCGGTGTCTGTTTTAGAACAATCTATTTGTTGGGATTTACAAATAATATAACAAATTTTACTTATAAAGAAAAGTATTGATTTTTTTTTTTTTTATTTGAGGTAATATGTGCGAGAAATAGTTTGTAGCCATTTAATAAGGAAAGTGTGCATTAAATTAAATTTGATAATTTTCAGAAATCTGTGATAAGATGATGTCATCGGTGTTATGTGGTAGTTGGTTGAAAAGTACAGTATGTGGAACAGAGATACCGATCGAAAGATACAACAACAAATGATAAGTATTTAATTAATTCTTTTTTTGAAGAAAATAGTACATTATTATATTGAACCGGTGTTGTTATATGGAGTCTGTGTAAGGCCGACACAGAACATATGTGTTATATGAAGCCGGTGTCAGGCCGACACAGAGCATATTTGCTATATAGAGGCGTTGTCAGGCCGACACAAAACATATTTGTTATATTTAATGTAACCCCTGTCAGACCGACACAGAGGATGTTAGTTATATGGAGCCGGTGTCGGGCCGACACAGGACGTATTTTGTTATATGGTGCCGGTGTCAGACCAACACTGAACTTATGTATATTGTACTATATATAGAACCAGTGTCAGGCCGACACAGAACATATTTGTTATGTGGAGCCGGTTTCAGACCGACGTAGAACTTATTTGTTATATTATATAGAGCCGGTGTTATGCGAACACAGAACGTGTTTTGTTATAATTATGTGGACGGTTTTAGGCCGAGACAAATATATTTGTTATATGGAGCCGGTGTCAGATCGACACATAACGTATGTATGTCATATTATATGGAGCCGGTGTCAGGCCGACACAGAACGTATGTATGTTATATTATATGAAGCCGGTGTCAAGCCGCGACATAGTTTTTGACCGTAACTGAACACATTGTGTATTGATACACATACTAATGTATATATATCGAGTTAATCGAACACATGGGTTGTTATTGACTCGCTTGAGTAAGTTATACCTAGGAGTTGCATGACGCTTGATCATAGAGTTGATTCATAGTTAATGTACCTTACATAGTTTGTTTGACTGTGTATAACATATTAGTAAAACAAATATTGAAAAGTTGCTGTGCAAGTATTTTTGGCTCATTTGAGTAAACTTCTGACTGGGAATTATCTGACTTGGGGTCTTGGGTTAGTAAAATCCCGACTAAGAGTTGCTTGACTCGAAGTTATAATAGTGCGACTGCAAGGAATTCTTTTTACTTTTGCTAAAGAAAATGTGTTTTACAATGTGAAGTTAAGGCATCTGTAATGATCCATATTTTAAATGTACCTTACATAGTGTATTGACTAATATAACATTACTGTGTATATAGTGTAACAGATTAGTAGAACATATTACAATTGTTAAATCGTCGCTGTGCACGCAATCTGATTCATTTGAGTAAACCTCTTACTGGCAATATAGGTCGAAGATATGTTTGTAAATATATATTTGGGAGTCGTTTCAATGTGTGTTAAATGTGTTTGACTAGGCGTCTTAGTCATATTGAATGACCCATAATTGAATGTATCTTACACAGTGTATTAGCAAATACAACTTTCCTATGTATAACAGATTAGTAGAATAACTGACGAAGCACTGTTAACCAGCAATTAGTATGATTGATTATATATTTCTGACTGGGAGGTATGTGACTCGGGGTCAAAGATCTGATAGAGAGTCGCTTGATCCGGACTTGAATATGTCAAATAGTTGTGATTCGGGGTCAATAAACCAGTTGTTGTATCTGCAGTTAAGTAATGCCCATATTTAAATTGTACCGTACATAGTGTATGGACTAATACAGTTTTACTGTGCATAACATACTAGTAAAACAGTTGTTACTTAAAACGTTGTTGTGATGTGTATATATACAAAGAATTTTACTCACTTGAGTAAACGTCTGACTGGGAGCTATGTGGCTCGGGGTTGAATAAGTATTTGAACATTCTAACCGGAAGTCACTTGACTCGGGGTTAGATGTATCTGACTGGAAAAAAAATGTGATTCTGTTTCAAGAAACTGTTTGTGTGTTGTTGTTTCTTTTGTTTGTAATTTGGCATAGAAAATGAGGTTATGTATGAATGATACACAAAGCATAATATATAATATTTGTTTTAGAATTCACTTGACGATATTGAGTCCATTACCAGAGAGTTTTGGCAGATAAAGTAATTATTCTGTCAGACTTATATTGGTTGGAGTACCAGATAAATACGATTTATCAATAACGACGAAAGCTCGAGAATGAGAACACTTTTATACATTTGGTATGAGGAACAGTTGCGGTTGTATCAGTTCGTGTGGACTTGAATGTAGCATTTAAGTGTTAAAGACGGAAATTCATCTGTATTATTACATAGAAGAGTGTTAGAAGGACATAAGCGTGCATACTGAAACATTTCAGACGAAGTATAGCTGTGATAACATTAACTTCCGGTCTCGTTTTGACACATAAAATGTATGAAAAGAGAAAGCTTATATATATATGACATTGTGGAGTTTGAGTGGGGTCGATACTAATCTGTATGTTGTCGAACAATTGCTCAACCGTTGTTGTGATGTGTATATATGCAAACCTCACTTGAGTAAACTTTTGACTGGGAGCTATGTGGCTCGGGATCGAAAAAGTATTTGAAAATTCTAACTGAGAGTCACTTGACTCGAGGTTAGATGTGTCGGACTGGGAGTCAAAGATTAGTAGAACCTTTGTTATTTAAAAACTTGTTGTAAAGTGTATATATACAAACAATCTGACTCATTTTAGTAAACTTGTGACTATTAGCTATGACGCGTGTTCCTTCTTGTTTAACTAGAACATCAAGAAACGCGATCTCAGTATTACTCTCGTTTTTCGTGAATTTTATGGATGGGTGTTATTTATTTAATTGTTCGAAGAATACCTCAATTGTGATATGATGTTTCCATATGATAAAACAGTCATCAAGTAAACCTTTTTAATTTGTCCGTTTATAATCGGCAAATTCGTGTCCGTGTTTTTTTTTTGCATTGTGCTGAAAAGCGTCTCTTCTAAATACCCAAGTCCTAACGTGGCATGTACTGGTGCAACTGTGCTACCCATCGCCGTTCCCTTCTTTTGATTGTAATATTTTCCATCGAGGTAAAACACGTTACGTTCCAAAATTAATTGAAATGAATTAGAATAAAACTTTTGTTAAACGAGGATTCAAATTTTCCATCGGATTTGTCCAACCAATATTTCACTGCTTTTAACCATAAGTCGTGGGGAATGTTAGTATAGAGATTCACAACGTCAAAGGTAACTAACATTGTTCCAGCATTGCCAGATTCCGGTAGTATATTTAAAAAGTCTATATCGTCCTTTACGAAACTGGGAACATTCATAGACAAGGGTTTAAAAATAATGTCGAGGAAATGACTGAGTCATTGAGTTGTACTGTTTGGTACACCTACAATTGGACGTAATTGTAAATAGTTTGTCCTCTTAATCACTACATATTCAGATTTCTGTTCTTGTATGATGCAGGAAATTATTTCACTTTTATGAATTTTAGGCAAACCATAAAAGTAACTGGTCACATGTTCAAAGTTAATTAAATAATAGTTTTCATCCTTATGCACTCCATCCTCATATTTGGCAACAGCATTATTAATCATATTTTTAGTTTCACTGCCTGCTTGATCATTATTACATTTTTATCATTTCCATAACTTTGTCTCTGTAATAATCGCTATCCATGCACACCGTAGCTCCTCCTTTGTCTGCTTCTTTAATAACAATTGCTTTATCATTTGTTAACGAATTTAATGCGTTTTTGTCATAAATGGATATATTACTTTTAGACGTGCAATTGTCTTTTAGGGGACATTCTTTTAAAGTTTGGATGGTATCTTCCAAATGTTTATCTTTATTTCTGGGGGAATTCCATCTTGTCTTATTTCGAACGAACGGATCATATTTATTCCTTTCCTCTTCTTCCTCGTCATCCTTGTGAAAGTCTAAACTTACGGCAACATTATTTTATATCTGCCTTAATTCAGTTGTGTTCCCTTTAGGCTTTTGAGGTGAATTTCATTCCTTGCTTCAGTAGATTTATTTCATTTATGCTAAATTCTCTACTAGAAAGGTTTTTAACTTTGGGATGAACAGCATTATCATCGCCTATGTTATATATAACATATATTAACCACACAGGAGTCATGTCGACGACTTAATGTTTGTTTTTTTGTATTCCTATAGTACATATACAGTCACTGATGCATGCCAACTAGATCGATGTGACTTATGCATGTTTTACTGACACGTTACATAATAAATATCCCAGCTGCATTTCTTGATCAATATTTTCTTTTTTCTTTCTTTCTTTTTTCTTTCTATAGCGCTAAATCTTAGAAAGAAGCTGAGATAAACTGAGAAATTTAGCTTATACTGTATGCCACCGAAATTATATGGATTGTTCTCAAATGTAAAAGGAATTACTTAAAGGAATGTACTAATCGTTAGAACACGATTGCTGTAAGAGTAGTACTTTTTCTCTTTTCATTGAGTTTTTCGTAATTGAAAATAAAAAACTATTCCACCATGACATGCTTCCAGAATTTTAACAGATAACTGTTGTAAAGCTAAACATTTATGTTATTCAAGTTATCTCTACTGAATACAGGGCAATACATTATCGGTTTATGTCCCTTATTAGACAGGCCTATGGAAATATACTGTCTGATTCTTATATAAGTGAACTACATGTAACATTGATGTGTAGTAGAGAAAGACATTTCCATCTTCCCTCTTACTTAACAAAATCCACCATGCTTCATAATTAAGTTAAGTTCCAGCGGAAAATAATACCATTATTATTAAATTGCGTTATATGCGAATTAATATAATCGATCCTAACATAGCATGTTTTGGGTTTATGCCTACTTTGGACGAAGTTCATTTGCGATAATAATACAACCACAAGCCAGCGTTTGTGATAATGTCATTTTATTAAATGACGTACTTTTTTGTCATTTTTAAAATGGATACATTTTAAAATGACCACACAATTATTATGACCGCAAGTCGCATAGTTGGGCAATAAAAAACAGTATTGCAAAGTTGGTTGCAAAAATATCGCCAAAAGCAACATGTTGCACACACCCAAGTCCCAATCAGGTTTCAGCCCAAGTAATTTCGAAGTACTAGCTTACATGCAAATTAATTCATGTCGCCTTAATGTAGATTCGGTATAAGTCTGATAGTTGTATATTTAAAAGACCAGCCTTGTTCTGAAATCATATACATGTGCGATCACGTAAATCTATACACGTAATCATTAGTCGGGCCTTATGCTGAACTTCTACAAGCATCGTGTAACATATGCAGTTACACACCTATGGCGATAATCACTTCATCAAACAAACTCACTTACCGCACTTATAATCATCATTCAATTTTCAAAAATGGAAAATATACATTGCAACAATATATTATAGATTTACGTGTCAATATTCAAATTACAAAAAATCATTTCCTCTACAGATTTCACATCTACATGTAGAGAATTTAGCACAATTTTGCTCTTTTAAATATATAACTATCAGGCTTATACTGAATCTACATTACGTTGACATGAAGTAATTTGCATGTAAGCTAGTACTTCGAAATAACTTGGGATGAAACCAGATTGGGACTTGTGGGGTGCGCAACATGTTGCTTTTGGCGGTATTGTTGCACCCACCTTTGCGATAATGCGTTTATTGCCCAACTATGCGAGTTGCTGTCATAATAGTTGAGTGTTTTTTATTATTATAGCAAATGAACGTCCAACGTAGGTATAAGCCCAAAACATGCATATGTTAGGATTGATTATATTAATTCGCATATAACGCAATCTATTAATAATGGTATTACTTTCCGATGGAACTTAAGTTAATTTTGAAGCATGATGGATTTTGTTTAGTAAGAGGGACGATTCAAAAGCCTTTCTCTACTACACATCAATGTTACACGTAGTTCACTTATATAAGAATCAGACAGTATATTTCCATAGTCCTGTCTAGTAAGGGAAATAAAGAGATAGTATATTGCCCTGTATTCAGGGGAGATAACATGAATACCATAAATGTTTAGCTTTACAACAGTTATTTGTTAAAATCTTGGAAGCATGTCAGGTTGGAATAGCTTTTTATGTTTACTTAAGAAACTCAATGAAAAACATATAAAGTGACATTATAAAAGTGAGAAAAATAGTGTGTATTAATGGAGTAAATGAAGAACTTATATAGAAAGGCGGAATCTTATAAATTGAAATAAAATATGATGAATTCATCAAGTCAATTAAGATATGTTCTTGAAGTCAGGTCCACCATATGTTTTATTTGTTGTGTGATCTTATATTATTTATGTTTTTATAGTAAAGTCATGTATTGTTCACATTGCTTTTCAAAAACGTCTTATTTCATATTCTTGCAGGCTATACATTTCTCAACTTTAAACATGATTTGAATATAGTTTTTAAAAACTGTTGAAGTAGGATTAGTGTTTTTTAAATTGTTTATTGAATATAAGTTTTCTGGCAGTAAGGAGGAGATTATTTAAAACAATATCATTTTTATTTCCAAGGTATTTAACAATTTGGTTCTATACGCGTTCAACATTTAAAAATCGATAATGACGTATGTTGGTTAACTATACCTGAGTTTAGAAACATTCTCGGTGTCTGTTTTCACCTTTTGGCAAGCTTCGTTCTCTGACTGCAGTCGTATTTCATTTCTCTCGTGGTCATCCTCTTGTGTATTCAATCGTTTAATCAGTTGTTTAATCACTGGTTTATGCTGTTCTTCAATACTCTGCTGCAGTTCTTCAGACTTGCCGATATAGTCTATAGATTTTACATTTTCTTTGTTATTACTGGCTCCCTGGTCTACTAGTGTGTGTCCTTTGTTAAGTGTAAAGCATTCGGCACAGTACTGTGAAGCTTTACCATCACTGTCATCTCTTTGACATTTTGTACACTTAAATTCTTTCATTTCCTTCTGATCGACATCAACACACTCTGACGAATCGGTCCACGTCGCCATTTTGAAACCTCGTTGGCTAAACCACAGTAATTTATATATATATGTCGTGAATAAACTATCACATCAACATGATTCCTTATTGAAATAGAAGTACATTATGCGTGGTTTTATTTGATATGTCCTTAAAACTGTTTAGCACAATGTCCTTAAATGTTTATCACACCATAAGCTGATAAGTAAGTTCTGTAAATAACAGGTTGGTCGAGTTTATGCCACAAGCATACACTTAACGACGACGATACCTGAAGAAAAGATTACATTTTACTTCCTAGAACGAACAATATATGATCGATTATGTTCTGAAATATGACCAGTTAATAAACAGTTAATATTCAAACTAGAGCATAGTATTTAAAGGGGCACATGGCAATCTTTGATTTTTTGAAAACTTGCGGCCCGCCTTTATTTTTTTCTTCCTAAATTGCATGTGTTCAATCATTAATAGTAATTATAAGAATAGCATGAAGTAAACTGATTTTGCTTATTACTAACTGTTGATTCCATTTAACGAATCATATATTCAAATATTTGATAGAATAACAACGAACATTTGGAAACTTAAAATTGTATTCAAATATATGCATGCAGATATAAAGTCAAACTGATATTGGATTAATAAATTGAGAGGGTAACTGTAAAGACTTAAAGATTGCCATGTGTCCCTTTAAACAACTACTTTATCTTCTATAATTTAATATCAGCTTTATTTCCAAAAACATGGTCAATTGAAATTATGTTTATTGCTACAATGAATAAATAAAACGGCATGAGATCAATAAATTAAAAACATATATGTCAGACTCGGATCGATGGTCGGTCCAATATCAAGGGCCGATTTTAAAAGCGAGGGCCACTCCCATAACGGTGGTCGATTTATTTATTTGTTCCTTAACATGGGCCGATATTAACATTAAATTAGGTTTAATTAACTTGTGTTGAAATACTATATTTTTTCACAGGGAAGTGCAAATCTGATTTGCAAAACAAATATAATTTATAAAATCAAACGCGGAAAATCCGTGCACTTTATAAGCATCGATGTTCGATGACATAGTGTTTTATTAGTCACGGCCTGTTCTAAACTATAATCAGGAATTACAAATACCCATACCGAATTTATATTTCTCTTTAGTTTTAAATAATTCCCATACAGCGTTCATGTTTATGGAATTGTAATAAAGTCATATCGGTCACGTATTAAAGGAATTGCAGTCATTAAGAGATAATATCTTTCTGGAAAACATGTTCAAAAGACTAATTGTTTTTCAAAACGTTGGTCTGGAATGTATAAGTTTCTTAATAACTTCAAGTTAAACACGAGTCGTTTGTATGTTAGATAAATATGACAATATCAGCAAATTGATCCAAAAATGCTATTTATGGGACTATATATTAAAATCAATATGTGTTTGTTTTTAGATGGGAGAAAGCCCTCGTGAAAATAATTTGAATCATATAGTCACTTCAAACACACAAATATCTATGTCCTTTATTTAGATTCATAAAAATCGATTAGATCTATTCTGATGAATATGAATGAGTCAGGGTAATTATTTATAAAGCAGTTTCAGTTCGATGAATATCCAAACATTCGATATTTAAGAAAGAAAGCGGTGCGTAAAATAATATCATAGTTGTATCTAGCCTACAGGTAACATATATATATATACATGCGCACACACGTAGTAACTAAACACACAATATATATTAAATCGTTTTAAGACGGAATCTTAATTACAACTTTATAATAAGTTTGTTTTTCAATTGTACTCAATATACAACGTTACCAAGATGTCCCTATCATGATAGCTCAGTGTATAGAATGCCTGCCTATTAATCAGAACTTCCTGTGTTCTAGTCTTCGGTGAGGAAAAACAATGTATTTTTCATTTGGTGGTCTGGGAGCGCGGGCACATGAAAAGTGTGTTGCATTATTTCAAAAGGGATTGGGTATACTCATTAGAAGTGGCCTTCCTTAAAGTAAAGGCCAGGAAAGGGTGACAGGGTGATGGGGCTTGAGGGTTACTTGATACAAAAGACAGGAAGAGACGAGGGCAAAGAAATAAAACAACTTCGGGTTAAGATACTTGTTTCCAGAGAGATGTAAGACTTCCTTAGATAAAAAAAGGGAGAGAGAGGTTAACACAAATCCGGGGACTGTGGAGGTGGTTTTTTGAGAGCGGGTGTAATTATTTTTGGAGGTGATTCTCTTGATAGGCTGAATGGTATGCGCATGTTTGCGTGTAACCCTAACATTCTAGGTAGGAAGGGGCAGGTTGTAAATTTGAGTTAAAGTCATTCCTTAGTAAGGCTTACGGATATAATCTGGAATAGTGGTCCGAATTAGGGTTAGGATTTGTGTTTGTATTTTGGCACCAGTAAAAGCTAGAAAAGTAGATATAATATCAAATTTCAAGGACATCAGTAAACCAAAACCATACATAGCAACAAACAGCAATTACACAGGTCAATACAAGCTAAGATATAAAATCACACACATGGAACGGTCACTGGCAAAAAAAAGAGTCCACTGGGGTTTAAACCAAGTCCTAGAGTGCACCATACCTCACTCTTAACATGTTGTCATCGTATAAAACGGGACAGTGTAAATAAAGATATCATCGCCAGTAATATTATCTAACAAACAAGGCAGCCAGGTTAATTTGGACAGAATGGAAGTTCCTGGCTATATACGATATGTATAAAGTATGAGTATAGTGTATACATGCCGAACAAAATGCTCGTCGTAAGTAACTAAATTGTACATACGCATTTACATTTTATATGTATTTTATATTCATATATATTTTCATACAATTGCTTGTTAATTGATTAGTTTGGGATAAAATTGAACAAAATCCTGTTTATATTATATAATTGTAAACTACAACATTCTAACCTCTATTTAATTGTGTGTTATTTTGTGTATATTTAAAATAAATTAAAGCATTGTAATCTGCAATGTATCCATTTTTTTAAAGTCATTATTAATTTTACGAACCCATAACATGTGATAACACACACTATGGATCTAAATCCGCTAAAATTACCACAGTAAAGAATAATGTAACATGTTTAATATAAAATCATAATGTATTACCCATGTATTTATAACGAAATTCCGCCTTTAAGAAAACTTGCACATTTTTAATTACCTCCCTTTACACTAAATCTCAATTTAAATTCAGTTTAACGTTATACATTTCAGATTTCAACAAAACGCATTTAAAAACATATTAGATTAAACATATAATTTTCGAATGCTGTTTCGCATTTCTTGCGATCAAACGTATTAAAAGTTGGACTATAATCAAGAAAATGTTTATAAATGACCGATTAAGAAAAGGTGTATTAAGATCTTTCATTTAAACACTGTGTATAGTCATAGAAATAAATACCAATAGTTTATTATTTACACATTAATTAAGTGTTTCTTTTCATATAAAATATGAGGAATTTTGTCAATATGGACTGTCATTATGGATACAGTCAATATATACATGTAAGAGGGTAACGAGTTATCTCCCCTGTTTTCTATGGTATGGCCCAGTGTGTAATTTCTATATTACCCCTGTCTGACATCTAGGGACATTAAAATTACAAATAAAATAGCACTGTCCTTTAGAATACAAGGTGAATTAAAATAATAAAAAATATCATCTCATCGTCCGGACTACCTTTGTAACCATGACATCGTACCCAATTTTTTAAACATGATGCATAAGTATTTCCTTTACATAAGCAGCTGTTATAATCACGAATTACAAGTTTAATATGTATAACTATTTAAAATTATATATATAACAAATTGATCATTAATTAATTATACTCACTCTTCTATGCGTGTTTCAGTATCTTTCTCCAATCTAGCAAAACCAAAAAGGAAATATAAATATACAAAAAAGTGTGAGTCTCAATAAAAACATGGCCTGCTACATGTCTCTCTTGTGTATGTTCCTTGCTTACAAGGGATATCTTTTCATTATTTATTGACATATTGCATAGCGTTTGTTACGTGCTGTATAATGGCAGTTAACTGTCACCAGATTAAATTCAATAGTGTTATAACTTAGTGGTCCTTCGAGATAATCGAGCCCAATCTTTGTAACTTTAAAGCCGAATAACGCCTAAGCCGAGGTGTGAGAGTTGTTGCACATTATATTAACACTACAATACCGTATTCAACTGTTCTATATTGTCTGTGATCTTTGCTCTCAAGCGAACCCTCTCCAGTATTAATTATAATGTTTAATGAGTTTAACAAATAACTTAATTTTAAAGTCCTTTTTTACTAAGCCTATCACAACCTGACTTATATTCACAGACTCAATGAAACCGAGTCTGCTACATTTTTCTCGAAGTTTCGCCTTTACTATGGTATTGATGACGTGATTAACTTTCATATAGTAAGTATACAAATTGTAAGAAAAGCTATCAAATGTGGTTATGAAACGATGTTGTGCCAGGCATTACATATTTTGTTCGCCACTATATATTCGTCGTACATTGCATGATGACCATAAATATTGGCGACCACAAAATGACATATTTACCTAGATCCTGAAAGGGAAGGTAATGTTTAATTTGGATTTTACCAGGTCTTTGAATACATTCTTGGTGACTCTCTAGGTGACTCATTTACGTGCGTAGCCTAAAAAAGAAAGAAAGGCCATATTTATCACAAAAAGTTAATAAGTTTCTTCTCGTACAGATCTATATAAAATCATGTGATGGTGTTTTTCTTACTACAGATTTTTTTTGTTATTATTGGAATCCTGATTCTTCATATCTATGAGACTTTTTATGCATTACTTTCAAAGACAATTTGTTTTTAATTTTACCCTTATGGAGCAATATTTTCCTGGGGACGTCAGATGTTTGTACAATATTAACAAAGCGATTTCTGGAGACGAAATCGTTTGAACAAAAGTGCCATATTTGATTCACAACCCAACCCCTCTATTTTTTAACAAGATATTTTTACATCGTGCGAAAAAGAACACCTAGACATATCCACACACAGGCCATGTCGGACTATAAAAGCCGAGTTGTGGTCCTTGAATTGTTCAGACATGCTATACTTTACTTTTAAAGACTCTAGAACTCTTCATCGTTGTGTGTATGTGTCGTGTTCGACCGTTTCCAAAGGTTCAGTAGGCGCAATGAATTAGAACTATTACTTGGCAATGTATTAGTTCAATTTTACTATGTAGATTCTAATAGCATTAATGCGACCTTCATATTCCAGGAAGTAAGACCTTATATCATAAAGCTCTGTAAATTCCCTTTAAGAAAATAGGTTTTCATTTGAATTAAAAAGATCTTTGACAAATAGTATTCCTCATTCAAGCCATCTTCTGTATGAAACGCTGGAACCTTCGACCTTAATGTTCGAATTATACCATTGTTTGACTGAATGGACCTGTTGTCACGAAATTGGTTGCACTTGATCAGCAAATGTTATATATATTGATAGAACATCCTTCCAAAATTAATTGTGTATTTTATTTAAGTTAATTGTATAATAGTCAGAACCATAGGTAGCTAAGTTATGGAATATTGGACAAATAGTTTATATATGGTGACAAACTTAGAGTGTTAATAAAACAACACGTAGCTCTTATCATTCAATAACGGGCCAAACGTTGCTGTTTCTGCTCAAATTTGAACGAGTGTAGAACTTATTCAAGCTGTAATGATATAAGCACTATGACGAAGTTTAGTTAAGTTCAGATTAAAAGAGTATGATAATGGCCCTTGCACTAATCTTGAAACATGAAAAAGGTTGTAGATTCATTCATGATACGTTGAATGTAAAACATATTTACCCATTTAACTAAGAAAACGGAGAACGGAACAAAACTATATATTTGAAAAACTGTATGCAATTCCTTTTAAAATATCAAAATACACTAAATTACTTAGGCTACGGTATAGAATCAATCTCAGGATTTGGGAACAAACTACCTACTGAATAAAATTAATATTCTAGATAACAGTATGTGCAGTTCTTGCAATATTTTACCCGAAACCATTCATTACTTATTCTGGAAATGTGAAGTTGTAAATACATTGTGGACATATCTAATAATAATCATCAGAAATAATTGAGTTGAATTGAATGTTGTTAAACGGCTCATCAACACAGTATAGGTTATTTAGAGCCGCCCCAGAGAGAGGTGTAGGATACATAGGAACATCAGAAATAACTGTGATATAGACTTGGTAAACTGGTCAGAAGCATATATCTTGTTTGGAAATAATAAATTTGATATTGTTAAAAAAAAAATACTCCTGCAAGCCAAACTATTTATATACCAACAAACAAAGGCCTATGTTAAATGTTTTACAAATCACATTCATGATTTATTTATATACAGTTGCAACATGGATAGCATATACACATTTAAAAGTAGCAATATTTTAAGGCATCTGGAGTCGTTATCTCACTATTCGCAGAACAGTGAACCAGATATAAGTATAAACTACATGTATGTAAAGAATAGGTATGCAAATTAAACTTACATTTAATTAACACTATTGAAAGTATAGGGACACTAATTTACTCCTTTGAGAAGTAGAACATTAATGCTTTCTTCTTTGATTTTTCTAAATATTTATTTTCAGAAATAATGATGCTTTTAAAAACTGTTTTGTACAGCTGTTTAACAAAACCCCTGTTTTGGGGGAAAAATCATTCATACATATTTACTGTGGTAGGTAGTGGGAAAACTAAATTGCCATGTCCTCAGCTCAAATTGTATCTCAAATCTCTCCTTCTGTTTTTCTGCAGTTGAGATTGTACCTTAAACTACTTAAAATGTACATGAAATACTCGAATGATTTCAAGAGATGAAATAAATAATTGTGTTTCTTTGGCTTAAAGTGGCTATGCCTTCAACAACGGCCAAAGTTTTACCTCATAAGTACACCGTTTCTAACTGCTGACTGACGACGAGATATAACTTGCATATTTTGAGAGTCCAAACTCTAATGACAGTAAACGGTTTTAGCCAGCAAGGCTAAACCCCCGAAATTGGAACGTCGAATTGCCAATTCATAATTCATTTTACGCATAATCAATCACGGGTATTTTTAGAACCCGTGAATAAACATGTTCTTTTAATCGGTGCATATGCATTATTATATGACCTGAGCGCCTGGATGGGGTTTTGAGGTACGGTTTTGTAGTCATTACGTTGTCCCGCCTTAATTCCAATAAGCGATGGGAAAGCTTATAATAGCAGGATTTTATAACAGATATTTTCACAATAAAACACGTTTAAAACATTTTTTTACTGAAAAAATATGAAAAATTGTTTCAAAGTACCTAATAAATGTTTTAATTTTACAATATGCAAACTTTTTTAAGCCGAAATTAAGGTTTTATTTCATACCTCAGCCAACCTCGTTTTCGCTTCTCGGAGAAGGGTTTGGTAGGGGTATGAAAGTTAATACTCGGACCACGTAATGACACTTTTGCCATTGTTTGGCGGGTTAATTTCTTTAATATTATAACAAAACTACATGTTAAATAATAACTAAATAAAATAGTAAATAGGTATAATAACAACAATAGATGTAGTCAATAGCATTACTTTTATGAGTGATTCATTTTATAGTTTAATGAATATGTTATGAATGATTTCAAAAAAGTATTTTTAAAAAAAGTTCGTCATTGTTTTATCTGTACCAGACGTGTTGAGAATATTTAGTTCAATACAAGCTCGGAAAAGTTTGAAAAGTTATAAGAGCCATGTTAGCAAGTAAAGCGTCCACAGGCCCTCGTGGGCCTCTTACTTGATGAGATATTTATTGACATGTATCTGTATGATTTTTCCTAAACAATATTTTACGGCTGTTATTGATTATAGTGTTTTCCATAGTACACTTATATAGAAACAATACGGCTTTATTTGTATAACGACCTGTATAACCCATGTTAACAGTTAACAGTGTAAACATGTAGTCTGATACGAGATATAATTCATCGAACATGAAACAAAACTTGAATAGACATATCAATGCTGAACTTTAAGTTGTAATGTTGTCACTTCGAAAATGGGTTAAGGTGTCATACTTTCGTAACACATCTTATTAAAATCTAAATTGTAAGTTTTGAAACCGGGAATAAGTAATTGAATTGAAATATATTAGTTTTGATTCGAAACGAAATATGTTAACACGTAGCAATGTATAGGCAAACAAGAAGCCCAAGAGGGCCTGTGGTGTGGACGCTCTACTGGCTAAAACGGCTCTTATACCAAGGGTTGTCGACATAAAATTACAATCAGTACTTCCTTTAAAACATTGCAAACACAACAGGGCTAGGATAGCCTTAGATCGCTAACCTGGTAATCATGGGCAATAAGTCTGCTGTATCTAGTCTGGCATGGGTCTTTTTTAATTTGTCCCACTTTCTTCTATCAATGAATTTTATAAAAATGATTGATGGGGTTTATATTAACAATCTAAACAAATATGGTAAAGATCAGATAAAAAATGAAGTAACTGAAGATTTAACACAGGAAAATACAATATAGCATTTTTCAACAAATCAAGGGCCATAACTCTGTCGTTACTAACAAGATCTAGCTGGTTTTCGAACTTGTCCAAGATTTCATTGATATACCGCGCTTTGCACAACTAGACATCTTACCGATGCCTCCTGCCAAGTTTCATCGAAAACAAGGCGTTTAGGAAGAGTAGCGCTGAAAAGAAATTTAAATTAAAAATGCAAAGGTGGCGTAACTCCATCAAAAATCAACAAACAGGAAAAAAATGCAATAGGCACAACTAGAAATGATACCAATGCTTACTGCTAAGTTTCGTCAAATCCAACACGGATCCGATTTGACTGGATTTCAAACTTGTCCGAGCTTTCATTGATATTAGTAATCCGGAAAATATTATGACAGTAGGGTAAGTGTGAGGTTTGGTGCACCCTGTAACCGATTTTATACCCCCAGTGGCCTACTTTGCCACTGACCGTTCCAAGGCGGTAGCCCTATTGCCAACCCTTTTGTGTTTGTGATGTCATTTGCATTTATTATTACTTTTGCCTTCTTGTTTGTCTGTTTGCGTGTTTGTTTCTGTGTTTTGTGGTTGACTGTCCTCCTTGAATGCTACATTTCCTGTCCGATCTTTTTATATTTCTTTAACAAAGATTAGAATAAGAACAAACGCCCTACCGTCTTAACGAGGCAAAATATAGCATTTTTAACTAAATCAAGGGCCATAACTCCGCTGTTACTGATCCGATCTGGATAGTTTTCAAACTTGTTTGCGATTTCATTGATATTAACAAACTTTGGTAAAGATCCGATGAAAAATAAAGGCACTATCGTCTTAAAGAAGCAAAATACAGCATGTATAACTAAATCAATGGCCATAACTCTTGTGTTACTTATCCGATTTGTCTGCATTTCAAATCTGTCCGAGCTTTAATTGATATTAACACATTTGGTAAAGCTTGGTAAAGTTCGGATGTAAAATGAAGGATCTATCGTCTTAACGAGGCAAACTATAGCAGTTTTAACTAAATAAAGGGCCATAACTCCGCTGTTACTGGTTTGAACAGGCTGGTTTTCGAACTTTTTTTGAGCTTTCATTGATATTAAAAAATGTTTACAGTTTGGTAAATATCGAAAGATTTTTTTTTAACTAAATCAAGGGCCATAAGTATTGTTATATTGATCCGATTTGGCTGGATTTCGAACTTGTCCGAGCTTTCATTGATATGAGTAATCCTGTAAAATTCAATAAATATCAGATGAAAACCAAATGCCCTAACGTCTTAACGAGGCAAAATACAGAATTTTGAACTAAATCAAAGGCCATAACTCCGCTGTTACCGGTCCGATCTGGCTGGTTTTCAAACTTGTTCCAGCTTTCACTGATATTAACAATCTGTTACAGTTTGGTAATTGCCCAGTCACACCAACATGAATGTCTCCCCGAACCCACTACGGTTGTCCCCCCCACGGATGCCCCCCGAATGGGCATTTCTCAAAAAATACTACGAACTACTACGAATAAATTACGGTTTGAGTAAGGTTGAGTACGGTAACAGTAAGGAGCACAGGTTGGCACAGGAAACACCGCGGTTGACATGTATAAATGACTGGAACCACTACGGTTCCACTACGGTTCGAGTACGGACTACTACGAACTAGTACGAACTAGTACGGACTAGTATGGAGTGTCACGAGCGTGTCACGGTTCCCCACGGGGTCCGCAATCGCGCAATACAAAGGTCTGCATTTCGTAATAGGCCGTACAAGTTCGTGTACAGATCATACTAAACCATGCTCCAACCATGAGATAACCTTACTGAAACCCTAGTGTCCTCGTAGTAGGTCGTAGTAGGTCGTGGTAGGTCGTAGAAAGCCGTGGTCATTCCCGGATTGCCGGGAATGTTCTACGAATCACTACGAATCACTACGAATCGCTGCGAACCCACTAAGGATGCTCTACGGATGGAAAAATCGTGGTGCTGACCCCGAGCGTTTTGGACATGTCCAAAACTCTCGGGGTGGGTCCACGGATACATACGAACTACTATGAATAACCACGAATAACCCAGGATACACTACGGATTCACTACGAATCCATCCGTAATGGATTCGTACAGGCATTCGTGGTTGGTGTGTCTGGGGCATAAGTTACAGTTTGGTAAAGATCCGATGAAAAATAAAGGCCCTATCGTCTTAACGAGGCAAACTACAGCATCTTTAACTGAAAGGCCATAACTCTGGTGTTGGCTGGATTTCGAAAATGTCCGAGTTTTTACTGTTAAAGCTTTCAAAAGATTGGATGAAAAATGAAGGCCCTATCGTCTTAACGAAGCAAAATATAGCATTTTTAACTAAATCAGGGGCCATAACTTTGGTGTTATTGATCCGATTTGGCTAGATTTCGAACTTGTCTGAGCTTTCATTGATATTAGTAATCCGGTAAAGTTTAATAAAGATCAGATAAAAACAAACGCCCTACCGTCTTAACGAGGCACACTTTAGCATTTTTTACTAAATCCAGGGCCATAACACCGCTGTTAATTGTCCGATCTAGCTGGTTTTCGAACTTTTTTGAGCCTTTTATGATATTAACATTCTGTTACAGTTTGATAAAGATCCAATGAAAAATAAAGGCCCTATCGTTTTAACGAGACAAAATACATAATTTTTAACTAAATCAAGGGTCATAGCTCTGGTGTTAGTGATCCGATTTGGTTGGGTTTCGAACTAGTCCGAGCTTTTATTAATATTAGTAATACGATAACATTTAATAAAGCTCAGACAAAAAACAAACACACTATCGTCTTAAAGAGTCAAAATATAGCATTTTAACTAAATCAAGGGCCATAACTCCGCTGTCACTGGTCCAATTCTAGCTGTTTTTCAAACGTGTTCAAGCTTTCATTGATATTAAAAATCTGTTACAGTATTGTAAAGTTCGGATAAAAAATGAAGGCCTTATCGTCTTAACGAGGCAAAATGTAGCAGTTTTTACTAAATCAAGGGTCATAACTCTGGTGTTATGGATTCGATTTAGCTGGATTTAGCTTGTCTGAGCTTTCACTGATATTAGTAATTCGATAAAATGTAATAAAGATCAGATGAAAAACAAACGCCCTACCGTCTTAATGATGCAAAATATAGCATTTTTAACTAAATCAAGGGCCGCTGTTACTGGTCCGATCTGGCAGGTTTTCGAACTTTTTCGAGCTTTCATCGGTATTAAACAAATGTTACAGTTTGGTAAAGATCGGATGAAAAATGAAGGCCCTATCGTTTTAACGAGGCAAAATATAGCATTTTAACTAAATCAAGGGCCGTAACTCTGGTGTTATTAATCCGCTTTGGCTAGATTTCGAATTTTTCCGAGCTTCATTGATATTCGTAATCCGGTAAAGTTTAATAAAGATCAGATGAAAAACAAACGCACTACTGTCTTAACGAGGCACAATATAGCATTTTTAACTAAATCAAGGGCCATAACTCCGCTGTTACTTGTCCGATCTAGCTGGTTTTCGAACTTGTTCGAGCCTTCATTGATATTAACTTTCTGTTACAGTTTGGTAAAAATTCGATGACAAATAAAGGCCCTTTCGTCTTAACGAAACTAAATCAAGGGCCATAACTCTGGTGTTACTGATCCGATTTGGCTGGATCGGATGAAAAATGAAGGCCCTATCGACTTAAAAAGGGGAAATATAGCATTTTTAACTAAATCAAGGGCCATTACTCTGGTGTTATTGATCCGATATGGCTAGATTTCGAACTTGTCCGAGCTTTCATTGATATTAGTAATCCGGTAAAGTTTAATAAAGATCAGACGAAAAACAAACGCCCTATCGTCTTAAAGAGGCAAAATATAGCATTTTTAACTAAATCAAGGGCCATAACTCCGCTGTTACTAGGTTGATTTTGCTGGTTTTCAAACTTCAAGCTTATATTGATATTACCAATATGTTAAAGTTTCGTAAAGATCAGTTGAAAAATGAAGGCCCTATTTGTCTTAACGAGGCAACATATAGCATATTTAACTAAATCAAGGTCAATAACTTCGCTGTTACTGAGCTGATCTGACTGATTTTCGAATTTGTTTGAGCTTTCATTGATATTAACAATATGGTAAAGCTTGGCAAAGATCGGATTAAAAATGAAATCCCTATCGTCTTAACGATGCAAAATATAGCATGTTTAACTAAATCAAGGGCCATAACTCCGCTGTTACTGATCCGATCTGGCATGTTTTCGAACTTGTCCGAGCTATTAATGAAATTAACAATCTGTTAATGTTTGGTAAAGATCGGATGAAGGCCCTGTCGTCTTAACAAAGTAAGAGTTAACAGACGACGGACGACGGACGGACGACGGACTAGGGACAACTCGCCGTCCCATAAGCTCTGCTAGCCCTTGGCCAGTAGAGTTAATGAAAACTGTAACACATGTAACCGTGCCTTTAATAGTGGTTCAATGGAGACAACTGCTATAGTTCTCTGTAGTATGTGTACTCATATTTATGTCCCTTATTCCACAGGTAGATAACTGGCTATGTTCACAGTACTGAGTAATAACTGTAAAAGTTAATGAGACCATTTATCATGAGGGCAATGTATTATTTATATTGTATACGGTTGTCATGTATGTCTTGACAAACTGGTTATTGTACAGATATAACTTGGTTGACATGAGTGAGTGAGTGAAAACTAACTTAGGTCACCCCTAACACTGCATGGCATGATAACACTAACCAACTCAGTCTTTGCCTATCTTCTCTAAGAGAAACACCTGATTTCAGTACAGGGATGTATTAAAATATATTTTAATAGTAATCTATAGACTTGTAAAGGTCTAATTGAGAATGTAGTTTTATCGCTCATGAACAGTCTTAATCAAACCGAGACTGCAATATTTCGTATGTGTCGTTTTCTGCCGTTTCCAAAGTTCCATTATCATACTCTCTTTTATATATTCTACAGCTATTAGATTCTTGGTATATATTTGGTTGCAGAACCTAAATATGGATTTGTCTGGTGAGTTCTCGATTGTTTGGTATATTTATGAAATTGCCGCATTTGTAGACTATGTATTTCTGTAATGGCTGCAATGTCATTCATGTTGTAATTGTTTGTTAAATGTGATGTTTGTATATATTGCAGGCTTTATAATACCCGTATATAAAGAACCCTAAATCATGCATTGGAGTTGTTGAATTTACCCCCATAAGACCATGGTTACAGATGGGGCCCAACGTTTTGGAGGGAAATTTAAGCCAACCAGAAGCCGACTCCGACGACGACTATAAGTGTCCGATTTCAAAGATCAGGATGGCGGGAGTGCAAGGGATGATTCGTTATAGTGTTTCGTTCATAGCGCTGCAGCAAATCTCTTTGGAAATTAAGTCTAAATCTAGCATTATATTTATTTCGCGCAATCGCGAGGAATTTACTTTTTGACCTTTCGCGAACTCTTTACAGAGGTCATGATGTTATCCGGCAGTGTAGAGTTACGTGATCAACGTTGGAGAACCAGGACATAATCGTGTGTGTAACTGGAACATGTGACAATTATTGTGTGTGTTTTTCTTAGGAAAAATGATTGTTATAAAGGATTATAATGGATTGCTGTAAGTCAAACTTTTACTTTATTCGGTGCAAGTTATATTCTTTTACAATATTCACGTAATGTAATATCTAAATATTATAGTTTTCACCAGATAATTGCAGTCAGGTTTTGGTTATGTTTAGACTGGTTAACACAGTGAGTCTATTTTTAGACTAGGTCAGATTTACCACTGTCATTTGTAAGATATTTGGGTCGTGTTTAGAGGGATGTTTGGAGATATTCTGGTGTAAACTAAATTATGAGATAGTATGATATGCTTCATTATTAGTGACAATAAATATTATTTAGGCATATATACCTTATTGTGCAGCAATTTCTGGTATATTCCAGAGTATTATACATGTAGACTTAGTGAAAGTGTCTTTTCTTGACCAACCAAGTGTCATTCTTAATGAACACTAGAGTGAACACTTAACAGTGATTACATTGATTATTGTGCTTTTTGCGTGTGTATTATTTTTGTGAACTTAGCATACAGTGATAGATTTTCAACACTATTATAGTGTGTGATTTTGAATATTGGTATCAGTGAACTCTTTTTAGAGCAGAGATAGTTATTTGGTATTCTTTTCAAAAGAATTGATAAAATAAATGTGAATTTTGATATCTTTAGGATGTCATAGAGTTTTAGAGTTTACGGTTGGAACCAGAGATATTTTGGGTAGTATACACATTAAAGTGTCATTAGTGTTTTGGGTTTGAGATATAGATAATTGAGTTGTTGAGTATATAATAATTATCTGGTTACTACGTAGAAGTTGCTATACTAGTTAACTTATGAGGGTGTTTTCTCACTGACTTTTCTTCTGGTCTGTTTAATCATCCCTTCACACATTCACTCTTTTCTTTACAATCCATTAACATTAACTTGCTTTTTACGGCAGAGAAAACGATGGAAGAAAAAGGTATTTATAGTTATATTTGTGCATAATATTTATATATTATACGTGTGCCAGCTTGCGTTTAGAACTGTGATATGATATTTTGAGACTGTTTTCAGAATAGTTTTGTGATTTGTGAAATTATTTCAGGAAATTGTGTTTACAGTGTTTATTATTTCAGGAAATAATTTGTTTCAATTCATTTTCAGGAATTAATATTTGCAATGGTTTATATTTATTTTCAGGAAGTAATATTATGTTTCAATTTATTTCCAGGATTTAATATTTTGGATCTTTTTATTTTCAGGGTAGTTTATAAGTGATTTATCTTTTGATTACTATTGTCAGTCACATAGATTAGTCTTTGAGTTATTTGTCAGAGATTTTCACTTAACACTTGTTGATAATTTCAGGAATTTAATCACTGCTAGTATTATTTGTCAGTGGTTAGTAATAGTGCATATATAGTAGTTATTTCTTGAATAACGGACAATTTAATTCAGGGAATTAATAATTTCGTTCATTTGCAGTGATAGTTTAGCAGTTTAGATTGTGATTACACAACTTTAGTTATGATATAGTGATAGTTGTGTGTTATTGTGATATAGTGATAAGTCTGTTACTGTGATAAAGTGATTGAGGTAGAAAATATGATGGTGGCGAAAGCAGATGGAAGTCCTAAGGAAGTTCTGTCAGAGCAGGAGATGATTGACTTCTTGATTAAGAGTGGTAAATATGATGTAACACCACGGAAGCCGATGAGTAGTACACCTAAGTCTAGATTGTACGAGGTGTATGAGACGACCAGTATGAAGGCTAAGACGAGTTGAGATTTGAGTGTTTCTAAGACAGAGGATGTAACTCGTCTTGTCGCGCAATCATCCATTCCTAAGATTCTATTTTTCTCAGGTGACGACCAGAAGGGGGACGTTACGTACAACGAGTGGCGCTTTCAGATACGTTGTTTGACAGATGACCCGGATATAACTCAGAGCATCCTTACTCAAGCCATAAGGAGGTCTCTGCGGCGACCAGCAAGGAGAATGTTCATACCTTTAGGGGAAAAGGCCACCATCACAAATATGTTAAAGAAGTTAGATGCCCTTTTTAGTGATATTTCTACCAACGGCATGATTATGCAAGTTTTTAGAAATCGGAGGAATCTGTCACATCTTTTAGTTGCAGTTTGGAAAGTTTGTTACAGATTGCCATTGACAACAAATATCTTGACAAGGAGGCCAAGAATGACCTGGTGCGGCATAAGTTTTGGACGTCACTCCGATTTGAACAGCTCAAGAGCCAGACCCGGCATAAGTATGACACCCTGTCAAATTATGATGAGCTTGTGCGGAAGATACGTATGGTGGACAAGGAGATTAGTATCACTCCTTCAGATGCTAAGACCACCGCACCACTCAAGAAGGTGGGTCACCAGCCCGTGACAGCGGAAGCGCCTGTGTCTCCGGGGAATGCAGATGTGGAGAGGAAGCTGGAGAAATGGATGGATGTGTTGGAAAAGACATTGGATAGGAAAATAGACGAGAAGATGGACATGATCCTCAATAGGATGGATCAGAGGGATGACAGGAATAACAACTTCTCCCAGAACACTTTTAGGGGTCGAGGTCGTGGACGTGGTTTCCGGTATGTCAACAATCCACCAAACAACCATCCAGGTGGCAGTAACAACAACAACCGTCCGGATGACAACAGGGGCCAACAAAATGGTTTTGGTAGAGGGAAGCAACAGCCAAAAGCTTAACCGTCTCTGTTGATGGCCAACCAGAGGCTGGTGAATATATAGGCCAAGATATATTAGAGAAAATGATAGGTAGCTCTAATGAAAGTGATATTTTCTAGCACGGATCACGGGTCAGAGCCTTTTTGGATACTGGGTCGATGATTTCTACAGTATCCGAGTATTTTTATCGTTCTTTAACAGATCCACCAGTTCTACACAGTTGGATACACTGGGTTTAAAGGTTTCCATTGCTGATGGATCAATGTTGAAGTATATTGGTTTTATTGAATGTACTATTTTAGTTCCATATTTATCTGAAATTTTATTTGATGTACATGTTTTAGTTGTACCGGATACACATTCGAATAGTAATTGTCCAGTGCTTATAGGAACCAGCGTTATTCGTTTGTGTAAGAATGTTCTTGCACAGGATACAGATATTTCTTCATCTGATGTTCCAGAGGAGTGGAAAGTTGCTATGGAAATAAAAAAAAACACATTTACAGTGAAGTCCAGCAACAAGAAAGTGATAAAGGTTGCACCTTATGAAACCATTACAATTAATGGTACAGCTAGACATGTTAGCCATAATGTCAGTACAGGCAGATTCTCCATCCTGATATACAGTCTGTCCGAGAGTGGTTAATCCGGAACAACGCGATAACTGTGCCAAGATTGCAGTTAAAATTTTGCAACATGTCTGCTAACTCTATTACATTTCGACCCAAGTCTGATATTTGCCAGATCAGTGATGTCAAGGTGGTGGATAACCTGGCCTCGGATCTTGGCAGTACTACTGTGACTAAGGAGGGTAATGTTCACCCCTTGAAGAACTTGGTGTCAAAACTGATACGGCCAATCTGACGGAGGAGCAACTTGCACGTGTCCGCCAGATCTTAGGAACCTGGGACCATATATTTTCGAAAGGAGCTGCCCATATTGGTAAGACTGACCTAGGTCAGCACAAGATCGTGCTAGAAGACCCCTTTCAAAATGCCATACAGGAGGATACCACCAGACATGTATGAAGAAGTACGACAGCACATTAAGGAGATGCTGGAAGCAGATGTCATTAGAGAATCTGACAGCCCATTCTCATCTAATGTGGTACTTGTTAGGAAAAAGGACGGTTCCCTCCGATTTTGTTTAGACTGGAGGCATCTAAACAACAAAACATGAAAGGACGCATAGATTTGACGACACGATTGATACCCTGAGTGGATCAAAGTACTTTTCGAAGCTAGATCTTTGATCATGCTACTATCAAGTGAAAATGGAGGAGTCTTCGCAACCCTGCACTGCTTTCTCCGAAGGTAATCTCGGATTCTATGGGATGAATCGCATGGGAATGGGACTTTAAAACTCACCTGCCACATTTCAAATGCTCATTTTGCTTGATGATATTTTAGTATTCTCGAAGACATTCGAAGAACACGTTGAACGTCTGGAAAGAGTGTTTTCCAGATTGGAACAACATGGGCTATTGTTCAAACCCAGCAAATGTGAGTTGTTCAAGAGCTCAGTGAACTACTTGGGCCATGTTGTGTCAGAACATGGTATAGCAACTGACACAGAGAAGACAGCAGCTATCAAGAATTGGAAGCCACCAACCAATATCAAGGAGCTGCGACAATTTCTCGGCTTTGCTGGCTATTACAGGCGGTTCGTGAAGAACTTCTCCCAGTTGCACAACCCCTAAATGGAGGGTCATGGAAATGAGGAGAGGACAAACAACAAGCATTTGATACTTTGATAGTCTGAGAGTCTGTCAAGACAACCAGAATTGATCTTTCCTGAGACAGGTTAAAGCAATCTGCCATGTAGTTAAAGCATCACTACCCTTGGTGCACTGTGTTTCGGAAGTTGTAGGTCCTCAACCGGCCAGTGAAGAAATTATAACATCGGAGCCTTTTAACCAGATAGAATGGCAGCAGGAACGGAGAAAATATGTCACCATAGACGGAGTCTTAGACCACCGTGGATGCTTTGATTCTCGAACAAGGGAGGAAGCCCTCAGGAGAGAAACACGCGCTGTACAGAAGTTCCTTCGGGAATGGAATCGCCTTAACGTAGAGGATGACATTCTGTACCGAACCTCCTCCTTTGATGGTCAACAGACAAGACAGTTAGTCATCCCAGAGACCTACAGGAACATTGCCCTGAAAGGCATCCATGATGATGTTGGACATCAAGGAAAGGAGAAGTATCTGTGGTTGGCTAGACAACGCTTTTATTGGCCTGGCTTGGAAGGCGATGTTAACAGGAAAGTGGAAACCTGTGGCAGATGTATTCGTCGGAAGACACGAGTTAGGGTGGTAGCAAAGCTACACCCTATTATGACTACAGGACCAATGGAATTGGTCTGCATGGACTTTTTAAGTCTGGAGAGGTCAAAAGGAGGCTTTAAGCATATTCTGGTCATCACAGATCACTTCACTCGGTATGCTCAAGCTATTCCTTGTCGCAACCAGACGGCCCAGACGACTGCCAGAGCCTTGTATGACAATTTCTTCCGATACTAAAGTTTTCCGGAGACACTACACAGTGACCAGGGACGCAATTTTGTCGGGAATGTCATCAAGGAGCTGTGCAAGATCGCCCAGATTACGAAAACTAGAACTACACCATACCACCCCATAGGTAATGGATCAGCGAAACGGTTCAACCAGACCTTGTTGAAAATGCTCGGGACCTTGGAAGAGGACCAAAACAGAATTGGAAATCCTACGTAGCGCCAATAGACCAGGCATACAACGCAACGAAGAGTGATGCAACTGATTATTCGCCCCACTATCTCATGTTCGGGTGGCATCCTCGTCTATTAGTAGATGCCTACTAAGGTACTCCAGTAGATGCTGAAGAAGCTGCAGCAGAACCACAGACGTATGGCAAGAAGCTGCGAGACAGGTTGCAGGTTGTAGGTTGCGTATGGTGTTTCTGCAAAGGAAGGCAGCGCAAGAACGCGGTTCAGAACAAGGAGCGATATGATCACAATGTAAGAAATAGCAAACTTGAGGATGGGGACAGAGTCCTGGTGAGGAAAGTCGGTCTGCAAGGGACGCAGAAGTTGGCAGACAAATGGGACAGGGATCCATATTTGGTACTCGCGATGCCAAATAGGGATATCCCTGTATACAGAGTGAAACGCGAGAATGGACAGGGTCCAATACGGGTGCTACACAGAACTATTCTGCTGTCGTTAACCTCTATTCCCTCTGAGGTCCCAAGCCAGATACCAAACAGTAAGGTTGTGTCTAGAAGAAAACCAACCAGAGCCAATCCTCAGAGTACCGGTACAACAAGTTCGAGCTCAGATTCTGAACCCGGGCAACATATTCAGAATGGTACTAGACAGAAGAAAAATCCAGTACGATTTGGACCAGATACCACCTCTCTAAGCGAACGTCATGAAAGTAGCACAGTTGAAGATGCAAACCTTCAATTGGATGAGAGCAACTTTAATGCGAGTCGCGACAGCGTGTGTGATCTATATCCAGATTTACTAGATAGACCAGCTAGACCACCGGAACATCAACCGGAAGGTCCACCAGCACAACTGGAACATCCACCAGATGGCCAACTGGAAGGTCAACCAGAGGGTCTGCCGGTACAGCAACCGGAGTCAGTACAACTGAAACATCCACCGGAACGTCCACCAGAACGTCCACCGGAAGATCACCGATGGTACACAGGTGTAGCAACCGGAGCCACCGAGACGGTCAACAAGAGACAGGCAATCACCAACCCGATTGGGGCATTGGGTTGTGCAGCAAACAGCCACAACACCGAAGCAAGCGTTTTATTATGTATAATGTTAATTTCTACCATTTTCAGAGTATGATGTCAGTATTTGTCGTCACATGTGATGTCGTGAAGATAGGATGTACTTGATATGTGTGTATTTTAGCGAGATCAATCTTATTTCCCTGTGAGGTTGCTTTCTCAAGTAAAACCCCATTAATTGTTCTGTTTTCTATTTCGCAGATACATGATATTGGTTAACAATTTTAGAATTTATTTCAGCCTAGCTTGGTTGACAGCCACTGACCGTTCCAAGGCGGTAGCCCTATTGTCAACCCTTTTGTGTTTGTGATGTCGTTTGCATTTATTATTGCTTTTGCCTTCTTGTTTGTCTGTTTGCGTGTTTGTTTCTGTGTTTTGTGGTTGACTGTCCCCCTTGAATGCTACTTTCCCTGTCCGATCTTTTTATATTTCTTTTTAGGTCACCCCTAACTCTGCATGGCATGATAACTCTAACCAGCTCAGTCTTTGCCAACCTTCTCTAAGAGAAACACCTGATTTCAGTACAGTGATGTATTAAAATATATTTTAATAGTAATCTATAGACTTGTAGAGGTCTGATTGAGAATGTAGTTTTATATATTCTACAGCTATTAGAATCTTGGTATATATTTGGTTGCAGAACCTAAATATGTATTTTTCTGGTGAGTTCTCGATTATTTGATATATTAATGAAATTGCCGCGTTTGTAGACTATGAATTTCTGTAATGGCGGTAATGTCATTCATGTTTTAATTGTTTGTTAAATATGATGTTTGTATATCATGTATATATTGCAGGCTTTATAATACCCGTATATAAAGAACCCTAAATCATGCATTGGAGTTGTTGAATTTACCCCCATAAGACCATGGTTACAAATAACAATGTATTAGTAAAATGAAAGTTATTAAGAAATGTATAAATAAGCAAATACTTCAAGTCATATGACTCGTTTAAGATTAAGAAACGAATGCATACAAATGACGATTAATTAATTACTACGAAATATCAATACTTACATGCTTTTTTAAAACAAATCACAAACGAATATGCTTTAAAGTGAACATCGCAATACCCCCAATACGGAAGTGTGTTATTAGAGTGTAGTGGACAGTTTCGTTTTCATCTTTAGTATCGAATGTAGCTATATGTATACTTGAACCTCCGAAATTGTGTAGTTTGTGTATATAATAAATTAATTAATTGTCGGTTGTTTAACTTTATAATGTTATACTTCATCTTAAACCCGTTCTATGCTTATTAAAATGAAACGGATAACTTATGACTTATGACTTAGGGGGCAACACGCAATCAAATCTATACCATATCATTATACGTTGAAAATATGCCAATGTAAACCATTCAATTTCATATCACGAACACTCTAACAACTAAATTGCCCTGTGCGCTATCAATAACTGCCAACGATAAGGTCAATAGGTTATTTTATAGGACATTAACTGTTTACATAACAAACACACGTTAAAGCGTCCTATTAACCATGAATGAGTCACGGGTGAATGACTGACTGACTGAATGACTGCCTTTGTTTATAGAGGCTGACTCAATTAGCCAACAATAATCTCCTTTGGGGCCCTCTGTAAAGTCATACATATACAAATTGAAGTATTTTCAGTTCGTCGAACATCCACAGAGTTAGAAAATAATCAAAACATAGATGCATACATTCATAAAATATCGAGCTTTCGAATATCTATAAACAAAGGCATCTGAATACATTACATAAAAATAGGTCACCTGGAGCGGGTTTCGAGCAAAGTTCCATGCGCCCTTATTTGCTCATCAACACATAAATGTGACCACTACACCATCGATATGTGTTGATACTTTATAGTATTTCTAAGACTAAGTAGGCAACACTTTATAACAAGAGCACACGCACGCAAATATACGTATCAGCAACTAAATAACACATAGAGATAAACGTAAGTATAAAAGTCGAACAGGAAATGTAATTTTGAGACGAAATTAAAGATTTGAATTTCATAGAATATACTTTAACATCAAACAAGGTTAATTTACATGTGCGACATGATGGACTATATATTGATGCATCTTGAAGTGCCATCAAATATGTTAAAGGGGTTGATGCACTATTTTCAAACAAGGTTTATTTTAACATAATAATACAGTGACTTTTTAATATATTGTAACGAGTAGTATTTGTATTTTGTATTTTGAGATAGGTAGGGATTCTTATAAATAAGGCTGCTTAAAAAGATCCGTACCGGGGTTCAAATGATTGTTTTGGAGCTCTATAGTTGTTCAAATTTTGTTACAGTGATTTTTTTCCACCAAAAAACAAATGACATATTTTGAGAGAGATTTTTCAGAAATAATCATTATGCGAGTTCTATACTACGACAATTTAAACATATTTTGTTCAAACATTGCTGAGTGAATATTACATTAACTTTTAACCCGCTAAGCACGACTATTATAGCCTTTGCGTCCATTGTTAACCCAGATCAGCCTGCGAGTAACTCGCAGACTGATGAGGGTTTACGGTGTCCGGTTGCTGATCAGTCATTTCCCCCAAAACACCCCTTTGTCACAAAAATGTCGGATTATGGTATTGTCTGTTGCCTGTCGTCCGTCTTCCGCTTTGATGTCAACTTTCGATGACGCTTTGATGTCAGCTTTCTAGTAACTTCATTTTGTATCTAATCTTTACCAAGCTTGGCTAGAATCTTAATATCGATGAGGATTTTGACGGTTTTGAAAACCACCTGTACCAGAGGTGTGACCCTCGTCTTAATGATCTCTTGCACTTTTATTTTGGATTCTGATCTTTTTCAAACTTGGGCAGAGTCTTAACATCAATACAAGATCTGGAAAGTTTGAAAAACACTAATATCTGATAATAAAAAAGTTATGACCCAAGCTTTTAGAAAGTGCGTTGTTTGCATTGTCCGCCATCTTCAGTTTGTTTCAGAGCATTACCAATTTTAGCCAAAGTCTTAATATTGATAATAGCTCTCTGACGACTTGGAAAAAAATCGGATAATAAACAGGTATGACCTACATTTAACATTTAACGAAAATAACAGCCGCCGGTTTTTTTTTGCCGCGCCGGTTTTTGGCAAAAACAGCAAGTAATTCCGAATGAGCTAGGGCGCTTTCGACTATATCATATGAAAGCACATATCAAATGATTGTAAAATTATATTCTATTTCATTGGTGACACTTTAATTTTTCCGAGAAATTTGACGCGAAGTTGACATTTCCCATGGGAAAAGCCTATTTTCCCATGGGAAAAGCTTTTTTCCCATGGGAAAGGGTCTTTCCCATGGGACAATATATTCCCATGGGAAATGACTTGGGCAGTTTTCCCATGGGAAAAACAGAAAGTATTTATCTTGCAATATAATGTCAAAATAGTATGCGGCTTTCATATTTAGGGTCTATGATGAAGTTTTACAGCGATACGAGCACTTTGATATTTTCCCATGGGAATATTTTCCCAATATTGTAAGTTATTTCTTAATAGCTAAAACAACATTTCAAAGCCTGGAAACATCTTCTGTTGCAGTGTTGACAATTAAATATGTCATTATGTTTATAATTTAATGAAATAAAATCTTTCCCAAAATAAAATGGGAAAATTCTCCCAAATTGTTTTGGGAAAATTCTCCCATTTTTTGACTGGGAAAATTCTCTAAATAATTTTAAAGGAAATGAAAAAGAAAACAAATCTTCCAAATAAGTACAAGTCATAATATCAAACCAAAACAGAAGGCTCAAGAGGGCCTGTGGACGCTCTACTGGGTAAAACAGCTCTTATAGATTTAGATAGATATAGCTAGATATAGCCCTCTTCTCCTATTGATTTAACAAAGGAAAATACAATCTAGCATTTTTCAACAAATCAAGGGCCAAAACTCTGTTATTACTAACAAGATCTAGCTGGTTTTCGAAATTGTTCAAAGCTTTCATTGATAAACTAGACATCATACGGAGGCTTCCTGCCAAATTTCGTAGAAATCCAACAAGCCGTTTAAGAGGAGTTGCGCCGACAAGAAATTTAAAATAAAAATGTCAAAGGGCCATAACTCAGTCAAAAATCAGCGAACTGGAACAAAAGCGTGATATGCACAACTAGACATCTTACCGATGCTTCCTGCCAAGTTTCGTCGAAATTCAACAAGGCATTTAAGATGAGTAGAGCCGACAAGAAATTTTGAAGTAAGTGTCAAGTAATTAAAAAGATAATGAAAAAAAATTCAAAAACATAATTCAAATCTATCAAAAAAAAAAAAAAAAAAATTTAAAAAAAAAAAATTTAAAAAAAAAAAAATGAAATTTAAAAAAAAAAAAAAATGTTACCCCCGGGGCGCGTCCAAATTTGACACCAGGGTCACCATTTGAACAAACTTGGTAGAGGACCATAAGCTGATGCTAAATGTAATACATGAGAGCTCTGTGCCATGTGGTTCCAGAGAAGAAGATTTTTTTCAGTTTTTCCCTATACAAGCCTAAGTAAAACTGTGACCCCCAGGGTGGGGCCAAATGTGACCAAACCCCAGGGTGGGGCCAAATGTGACCAATGGGTCACCATTTAAACAAACTTGGTAGAAGACCATAAGCTTATAGCAAATGCAAAATATTAAACCTCTGGCTCTTGCAGTTTCAGAGAAGAAGATTTTTTCAGTTTTTCCATATACCTGTCTATGTAAAACATATGACCCTTGGGGCGGGGTCAAATGTGACCCCAGGGTCACCATTTCAACAAACTTGGTAAAGGACCATTAGCTTATAGCAACAGCAAAATATTAAACCTCTGGCTCTTGCAGTTTCAGAGAAGAAGATTTTTTAATATTTACCCTATACATGTCTATATTAAACATGTGACCCTTTGGCCGGGGCCAAAAGTGACCCCAGGGTCACCATTTGAACAAACTTGGTAAAGGACCATAAGCTTATAGCAACAGCAAAATATTAAACCTCTGGCTCTTGCAGTTTCAGAGAAGAAGATTTTTTAAGTTTTTTCCTATACATGTCTATGTAAAACATGTGACCCCTGGGGCGGGGCCAAATGTGACCCCAGGGTCACCATTTGAACAAACTTAGTACAGGACCATAAGCTGATGCTACATGTAATACATGAGAGCTCTGTGCCATGTGGTTCCTGAGAAGAATTTTTTTTCCTTCAGTTTTTCCCTATACAATCCTATGTAAAACTGTGACCCCCTGGTGGGGCCAAATGTGACCCCTGGGTCACCATTTGAACAAACTTGGTAGAGGACCACAAGCTTATAGCAAATGCAAAATATTAAACCTCTGGCTCTTGCAGTTTCAGAGAAGAAGATGTTTTAAGTTTTTCCCTATACAAGTCTATGTTAAACATTTGACCCTCCGGGCGGGGTCAAATATGACCCGAGGGTCACCATTTGAACAAACTTGGTAAAGGACCATAAGCTTATAGTAAATGCAAAATATCAAACCTCTGGCTGTTATAGTTTCCGAGAAGAAGATTTTTAAAAAAAAAATCCTATATAAGTCTATTTTAAACTGTGACCCCTGGGGCGGGGACAAATTTGACCCCCAGGGTCACCATTTGAACAAACTTAGTAGAGGACCATAAGCTGATGCTACATGTAATACATGAGAGCTCTGTGCCTTGTGGTTTTAGAGAAGATTTTTTAAAGTTTTTTCCTATATGTCTATATGAAAAACATTCAAAACCTCAATATACAAACTTTGGACCCCCCAGGGCACGGCCATTTTTGACCCCGGGGACTTTATTTGAACAAATTTGATAGTCTAGGCGTTGGAGATCATTTTAAAAGAAAAACTGTTGAAATCTGTCCAGCGGTTCTGGAGGAGAAGATTTTTTAAGGTTTCGACTATATATGGTAATGGCAGCCACCTTGGATGTAGCGCAGACCTAATTTTAACATATCTAAAAAGCATTCATCTAAGGATCATCCATGTGAAGTTTGGTCAAAATTAGCCAAGCGGTTTCTGAGGAGAAGTCGTTTGAAGAAAAGTTAACAGACGACGGAAGACGGACGACGGAAAACGGACAACACACCATCCCATAAGCTCTTCTGGCCCTTGGCCAGTAGAGCTAAAAAACACAAAAAAACAACACAAGAGGCCCAAGAGGGCCTGTATACATACGCTCTACTGGCTAACATGGCTCTTATACCATCAATGAAACGAGTGACGAGTGACTGCCATTTACGTTTTTTTGAAAGTTTTGGGCAAAAAACAGCTTTTTAACTAACTCAAGGGCCATAACTAAAGAATCTGGTAAAATTTGACAAAGATCAGATGAAAAATGAAGGCCCTACCGTATTAACGATGCAAAATATAGCATTTTTAACTAAATCAAGAGCCATAATTCCTGTAACTGGTCCGACTGGTCCAATACAACCTTGACCTTGGAGCAATATGAAACCAACAGATATATTTAAAAATAATTTTAAAAAAATATATATTAAAAAAAAATAAAAAAAAATAGTCACAAAAAAACAAAAACAAATGAAATACAATTACAAAAGAAATCACTAAAAAAAAATATATATTAAAAACATATATATATATCACCAAAAAAACAAATGAATGAAAAAAAAATAATGAAAAACAAAACAAAAAAAAAATAATTAAACAAGAAATACCACTGTCCTTTGACCTCTAAGTATGACCTTGGACCCACTGACCTGGATTTTGTGCATGACACATCGTTTGGTTGTGGCGAGTTATTTGAAAATCCGTCCAGGCATGCGAAAGTTATTGACCGGACACGATTTGACCTTTGACCTGTAAGTGTGACCCTGACCTTGGGGCCACAGACCTGGATTTTGTGCGCGACACATCGTCTTGTTGTGGTGAGCACTTGTGCCAAGTTATTTGAAAATCCGTCCATGAATGCCAGAGTTATTGACCGGACACAATTTGTCTTTTGACATCCAAGTGTGACCTTGACCTTGAAGACCTGGGTTTTGCGCGCGACACAGCGTCTTGTTATGATGATCAGTTGTGCCAAGTTATTTAAAAATCCCTGCAGTGGTTGTGACATTACGTCCGTACACGAAATTGTGTACTTGTTTTTGACCTATAAACTTCAAGTGTAACCTTGACCTATGAGGTACGGATCTGGGTTTTGCGCACGACACATCGTCTTGTTATGGTGATCACTTGTGTCAAGTTAAAGATCAGATGAACGATGAAGCCTCTATCGTCTTAACGAGGCAAAATGTAGCATTTTTAACTAAATCAAGGGCCACAACTCTGCTGTTATTAGTCCGATATGGCTGGTTTTCGAACTTGTCCGAGCTTTCATTGATATTAACAATGTGGTAAAGTTTGGTAAAGATAGGATGAAAAATGAAGGCCCTATCGTCTTAAAGAGGCAAAATATAGCATATTGAACTAAATCAAGGGCCGTAACTCTGCTGTTACTGGTCCGATACTATGCTGTCATCAAAATGCATTTGAAAATTATTCTTGGTTAACTAAACAATTTATTGTTGTGGTCGGGTCTATATGTCGTTTGAACAACACAGATTGACTTCATGTATTGGAAACATATGATCATGTCTCTGTGGTGGTGACTTATCTTAAGTCTCTGTTGTTGGAATATCTCTCATCTCCATAAGGGTGGAATGTGGTTTGAATATCTATCTCTCTGTGGTTGGAATACAACAGCCCTATTAGTGGTTCGAATAACACAGACTGTATCCATGTATTGGAAATATATTATCATGTCGTTATGCTGCTGGCTTATCTCATGTCTGTGGTTTAAATATCCCTGGTCTCCAATGTGGTTGGAATATGTGGTTGGAATACGTCTCCATGTGGTTGTTAATACACTGGGTTTCTATGTGGTTCGATTAACCCATATTGTCTCGTTGTAATGGAAATATATATTATCATGTCTATGCTAGTGGCTTGAGTGGTTGGAATATTTTTCTCTTGTCTCCATGTGGTTGTATTATATCAGATCTCTTTGCGGTTCAAATAACTCTTGACTTCATGCAACAGAATTGTATTATCATGTCTCTATATAGCTGGCCTATCACAAATATGAATGTAGTTGGAACATATCTTGTCTATATGAGGTTGGAATATATCAGGCATCTATGTGGTTGGAATATCGGTTCTCGTGTGGCACGACTATCACTTTTTGCTATATTGCTGGAATTAATACATCATGTGCCTAGTCTACGTGCTTGGAATACCGCAATCTTATCTACAGCTATGAGGCTGGAAGAATAGCACATATGTATAAAACATTATTCAACATTGTCATCACAAGTCTCCAAAGGTTGAAACATCAAAAGTATCTATGTGGATGGAATATGTCAGGTCTCTACATGGTTGGACTACATCACATCTCCATGTGGTTATCCCACATCTCCATGCCGTCTCTCTGTTGCTAGAATATCACACGTTTCTGTAATTATGTGGTTTGAATATGTTTCGTGGTTGAAATATCTCTGTAGTAAGAATATTTTCATTCTTAAAGTATGTGGTTGGAAATATCGTGTGTGCTTTTATGTGGGAATATATCTCATAAAATCTCTATAGCTTAATATCGTGTGCATCTCTATGTGGTTGGAATACCTCATGTGTCCATGTGGTTGGAATATATTGCCACCGTAGATTTGTTTGCACTATCTATCTGTCACCGGAGAACATGGAGCAAACCTGAAATACAATAAATTTATTATATTTTGAGTTCTCTGTAAACTGATCTTATGTTCATGAACAGTCTGTAAGCAAAGTAGAACCGGAAATGTAGCATTCAAGGACCACAGTTAAAGTCAGAATATGCTTATTGTTAACCTTAAGAGACGATAGAGACTTTGTATCAAGTATTTGTGTATAATATTACCGTCAAATTTGCATTAAATCCCACTATGAATCCAGCCGTTAATGAAAACTACTTTTAACTATTGTGTTTACATAAACATTACCTGTGCTATAAACCATTTGGATCTGCACACTTCCTGTGTTGTGCTTAGCGTCGGCGCAGCATGTAGGGGATACAGCGTTATTAGAGCACACATATGTATTAGTGTGTACAGTTTAATTTTAGTCAGTTTATTTGTTAGCGTAATTCTCCAATTTGTAAGTGCTTCATCAGATGTTTTAGTTTATGTGTAAATAAGCATATTCTGCCTTTAACCAAATGCAATCCCAAACTTGCCTTTCATATAAACTACAGTACAGATCAGGCAAAACCCACACTTTACTCGATTCGTCGAGTTTGGTCATATCGAGTGCCACGCGGATCTACGCGGAGTGACTGGTACTCGGTAAATTCACGCGGCGAAAGTACGATATTGTCAGTCATTCGCACTCCAAGTTACTCCGCGTATATAGAATCCAATTAACCATGAGTGCTCACCTGTGGTGGTTTATTACTGGGAGAAAAGCAATTTTTTCCGACAGCGCGCTTGAAAAAGCCAATCGCCACAATGAGACGCCGAGTGCATCTTTTCTGTGCAAGACTGATAAATACACTGAATAAATTTCGAAACAAATACGTATTTCAAAATTTTAATGCATTAATCACAAGTTTTGTTCGTTTCTGTTGTCCAAAAGTCACACTTCTTCAACCGAAATAAGTACCCATAATTCTTGGCCATGTATGTACCTTTTAACAAGGCGGCACTAACAACGGGTTTATGACCCGGAATTCTTTACAATTTTTTTCTGATTATCTCTGACTAAAGAACTCGTCAACAAAATAATAAACAGCAGAAGAAATTTGTTACAAATAACGATTAATAAAAATAAAATTATAATTTCCAGTATAATAATTACTAATTGCAGTCGTTGCGAAGTCGGTAATAGGAACCGCTCATTATAACTATCGTGACCCAGTATACATAAACAGGGCATTCAAATTTTTCCACATCTGCTTTTCCAAAAACAAAAGTAAAATTCATAACTTTCACATGACATCATCAAAATAATCTGACCAATCAGTGATCAATAAAATAAGACCTCCACTTTCGGGTAGGGTGTAAACTGTATATCGCTGGTGCTCAACTGATTTTAGCCCTTTAAAAAATTAGTTATCGATAGTTGTATTAAAAACTTTGTTTTTGGTGTACATATATGTATCTTCTTTTTGTGTTGTCTGATTTTAAAACACAAATATAGACCTGTACATTTAATTTAAATCATGGTGTAATATTTTCATTTTCCATATAGAGATTGAGAAAAAAGTCCGAGTAAACCTACTGAATATCTTAACCTACCAGAAGTTGACCGGATGTGAAAGTTATGAATTGTCTTCTGCTTCGAATTTTTTTGAAGTTATTAAAAAAATATGCATTAAAATGACTGTAATTAGAAAAATTTGCACCCTTGACCTGGGCAGTATCGACTACGCGAACTCTCAAGTTTAACTACGCGAAGTATCATGGCATAAGTATCGCGTAAGTGATTTCCACTCTGAGTAGTTTTATCATCAAAACTCTGCGTAATTACGCGATTTGTAATTCCTCAGAGTAAAGTGTGGGTTTCGCGTGAGCTGGACTGTACCTACACACCAAGTTTCGGCAAATTCCAGGTCATTACTAAATAAAGTTATTTAGCGGACACCATTCTTCTATTTTTAGTAACAGTTTCCTTGACTCCAGTGACCCAAATCTCATACAAATTCATTCAAATATCTCATTCCAAACTAAAGATATTGTGCGGAAACCATTTTCTATATTTTTTGTGTAATTTTTACAATTTCTGTTGCCACAGCAACCACAATTTTTTACTTAATGAAAAAAAAAGATCTGCATGATCTCCTAAAGTTATCCCTCTTACCTACACACAAATTTTCATTATCTTTTAAAGCATTTCTTTTTTTATAAAATGATACATATTTTGTGTATTTTTACTATATCCATTGCCATAGTAACCATATTTCTGTCAGATCAACAAAATAAAAAAAAATAAAAATATTGGGTATAATCCCCTCATTGCCCTCTACCAACATGTCAAGTTTCATAAAAATATCTTAAATACTTTTCATGATCCATATTTGTGGGACGGACTGAAAGACTGACTGACTGATTGGGGCAAACCTCTGGTCCCCTCAAGTGACACACCAGTAGAGTACTAACAAAAAAAAAAAAAATTCTACAATTATCAGCGAGGTTATTTTCGTCAATAAGAGCAAGGCAATGCTTATCTGTGAATCGTTATCTTATTACGATACAGTCCCCACAATATGATACGTGTGAAAGAAAGTCGCGCTATAATCGTATCTCGATTAATCATTGCACCCCTAGTTTTTGGGGTACTGCGTATAAGTATGTGAAGTTACTACGTATACCATATTGTTCCTTTTTAACGCCCCCTCCCTAATAAATGCTCCTCCCCCCAGGCACCGTGAGTAAACACCTCCACCCACTGTGCATAAAGTGAAAAACCTTACCTTAAAAAGTGGTATTAATCCGCATAACACAACTAATATATCCACAAAAACTTTTATCCATGTGTATTTCAAGTATAGTGCACTAAGGGTTTTAGAGTTATAATAGAGTTACATAAGGGTCAATGAATGATCAGTTTACACTCTAATAAACGCCCCCCCTTTTGAAAAATGTAAGGCCCCCGGGGGCGTTAAAAAGGAACAATACGGTATGTATGTGAAGTTTCAAAAACATAGGTCAAACATTTTTTTTTGTTATGGCCAGTTATGAGTTTGCTTATAGGTTATTGAATTTGTCTGTTATGTATGATGGTGAACCTAAGGTACCAGTCACCTCAGGTTTACCCAAAGTGTCTGGTATGGGTTCGATTCTCATTTTACTGTACATATAAAATGACCTACCAGTAAAATATATCACTTATTTGCATCATGGGAGATGGATTTTAATCCAAGTAATAACGTACCATGTCCTTCATATAACAGTCAAAGCATCAATCAAATCCTCCTTGGACAGGTACTTCTGTAAAAAGACAATGCAAAATACCATAGTGTTAATGAGCTGGAATACGTCTGAAGATAACCTTAGGCCAAGTCTGATTTTATTGAAGAAACAAGAAAGATGGAAATTCAACTTAAACCAGGATTTCCCCAAGCTACCTGCGACATTTTTTTTAATATTTCTTTCGGTTCCATATAACCCACTCACCAAGTTGCTTCAATTTCTCAATCCTAACTCACGGAAGTTCAGTATTGGGCGGAAACCATTTTTCTTTCTCTTTTTTTTTTACACCACACAACATGACGTATGCATAAAACTCACCAAAGAGAAAAATATCAGACATTTTCTTTGTTTGTAACCTTCGAAATAAAGGGGGCTGGCATGGCGCAGTCGGTAGCGCGGCTGTTTGTAACTGGAGGCCCCGACTTCAATCCTCCGTGATGCCACTGAGTTTCGTCGGTGTGTTCTTGGGCAAGACACTTTCGCCTAGCCCCGTCCGTCGGATGGGGATGTAAACCGGGCGGTCTTGTGTATCGGTCTATCCTCCGAGCAAGTTAAAGAACCATAGGAATCTATTAGATAATAAGAGTATGGCAGGTTCCCGGATTCCTTGTATCCTTCCCCTCTCTATGGGGCGGCTCTGAATAACCTATACTGTGTTGATGAGCCATTAATCAACATTCAATTCAATTCAATTACCTTCAAAATACTCCCGTTCTCATGACAGTATGCATAAATTATGATAATTAATTTATAAATAGAGTTGATGACTTTATAATAAAATAATTAAAAAGATAGTATAGGCCTATTTATCATAAAGAAAAGGATAGTTCATCAAAGTAATGTAAACATGTTGACAATTTCCTTTTCTTTAAAATTCATCACCCCTATTCTCCATAAATGCAGTTTCCAATTACCTTGAAGGCAATACAATTCATTAATGACATTATTTTTTAGTCTGATGAGTCTGTTGTACATTATTGTTTCTAGAAATGGTCAATCATTGAATCTTATAACAGTTACTAACAAATACGAAATACACAATATGTGCATACCTTGATTCTGACATTTTTACGTAAAATGTTATAACATTATATCATAACAATTTAGTAGAAGGGTCACAGAAAGCATTTGAGTTTCCCTTTTCTTCTATTCAGTATTGTTTACAGTTTCGTTTTTGTTCGTCAAACCGTTTCAGTACTGTGATACCACAGAACACCATGCTAGTCAATGAAAACCCGTACATTTTCCTTTATTCAGGCTATTGCAGGCCTTTTTACCAATTTTGGGAAATTTGCAATTATAGTATTATCAATAAATACCTTTTTTTCAACGTCTGTGCAAGCATAAAAAACAAATGGCTTCTTCTCATTCCTATAACAATTCTCATTGTAAAACCGGGTACCATTTATGACCATTTTGGCAGTGAAAAGTACATTTTTTTTATCTGCAATATATGATTCTTAGAACTTAACAATTTTCAAGATTATTTTTCAAAAAAATATATTTTAGTCAAGCACATATTTGCTTTAGCATTTATTTGTTATTAGTGCAGTGTTTAATCGGCTGATGTTAATAATTCCCTATTAAAGGAATTCAACGAAACTGATCTTTTTTACATACATTTTGGATAATATGACGTGACAATTTTATCTCAATAGTTTCTGTTTTGGAGCTAACAATACAGGTAATGTATAATACTTACATAGTTTGTATGCATACTTTTTTTTGCAGATACGGCATATTTTAGCTATAATCAGTCTGCGAAATTAAAATATATATTGTAAGTACATGCAGATATTTTATTGTCATTGGTTTTCGCTGTAACATCAAGGGTTACACATATCGACCATAGGGGTCCGACTCATGTGCTTTGTCGGTAAATACCAGGTCATTCTCACTAAGTTCAGTCTAAGCTGAATATTGTTTTAATTAAAAGAGCAAATCATTTAACTCTACATGCCTCCTATAACCAAGTGTTCAAGGTGTCCAACATTGGTATATATTTTAATATCGCTCAATACAGTAATGAGAAATCGTCATCGAAACGTTGAAAAACTGGTCCAAATCTTTAGTCGGAAGACCCCGTGCCTAAACACAGTCACTCTGTAAACAACAGCTCTCACGGCAGTTGCGTACGAAACTAGACCAAGAATCATTTAGTCGTCACCGCAGATAATGAATGCTAATTATTTTCTTACCAGTTAATTCAATGGAAGCTATATGTTCTCTTTTGTTTACAACCGTCAAATTTGGTTTCAATATGGCTCCATATTGGTCTGGTACCCATAACCCACTGCGCTCAAAGAGATAATAGCGAGCGCAGTAGGGGAAGGGTACCAGATCAATATGGCTGCCGAAGAATGTCTGCGTGGAAGGGAATAAATCTTAATGACAGTTGCCTGTGACAGTGTATGGGGACAGGTTGCAGATCATAATTTACTAAATGTGTTGTTAGATACTATGACGCTTTCTTTATTTGAATAACAATAAAATATCCACATACTACCTGTCAGCTACTACAGTGTCTGTGAGTACACATATGTACTTATTGTAGCCAGGGAGTATTAAGTATACGGGGAGGAGAAGCGGATCGTTTTGCCATTTTATGTTGTCGCGCGTGTGTTTCACTACTGCGTGAAAATGACTACTGGTTGTTTCGTGCGTGTGAAAAACAGCAAATTCTCATAAATTATTACACTTACAAACTCAACAAAGGTGCGCAATGTAAACATAAGTACTATTTATTCACATTGTGTCCTCTGATACAGAGCGTGTATTTGTTTGCATGTATAAAAGCACATTTTACCAGACGGTTCCGTATAACAAAGATGGCGCCACTCTACACAAGAGCTCCAGATAAGCTGCGTATTTGCGTAATTACCCAATTAAAACAATGGAAAACCAAATTGAAATTAAAATCAAGCGTACCAAAAAGCATATGAAATCCCATTTAAGCAATTATTTAAAAAATGTGTGCGTACAAACTGTTTACCATTATTGTAATCGCACGTTGTCTCTGACTTTCGTAGAATGTAAACAAATCTTCGTCATTCTGTATTCTCCCGGTTAATTAGCGAACCCGTCTAGTAGACGTTACTGGAGTATTTAACAGTATGTCGATATAGAACAAATAGTAATTTCGTAAACCAATCTAATATAAAATAAAGTCTAGATCACTATGTGGCTTGGTAATTTTCAAGCGTTTGTGTAAAATGGCGTCCGTCAAAAGAGGTTGTAGAAAGGCAAGTATAAATACATAGCAAAACAAAATTGTAGGGTATTTTGGAATTCCCAAACCATTAGATGGTGACGGGGTTGTTTCGGGAATTATAGAGGAATTAATCGATATATGTATTCACCCGTCAATTCCAATTGTTCACAATGTATTAAACAATATTTTGTCATCAGTAACAAATCTGACGGCAATAGTGTAGTTACTAAAACCGTTAGAGACTGGAAAACTAAATATCCGTGGCTAATTGTCGTCAGTAATGATGATGATGAATAAATCTGAATCGTGAACTATTCAGCGAAAATAAAACAATCAGTTAAAACATAGTTAGAAGTTACAGTTTATGTTTCCAGCGTAAATGGAGTTTCTATGATAGAATTTTCAGCAACTCTGCAGTTCAGGGTGAAAAGGTTCTAGGCCCATTTCCCATGTTTTATCTCGATGGTTCATGCCTGTTAGGCGCCATATAACCTCTCATGTGTTGGTAAAAATTCATGTGAAATAGAAGCCACAACAGAGACTCATACAACACACAACATAAAGATCTGAAAAGTACACTATTGTAAGTACCTATTTGTACTATTTTGTGTTGATACCCAATTAACGAAACATTTGATGAGTGAATTACTTTTTTTTAATCAGTTGTATTTTAAAATACCCAATTGACAAAAATATAGGTGGGTATTTAAGCAAATCAAACCAATTCTTATCTGGGGCTCTGCTGCACCAAATTAAAAATGGTGACGGGGAATACATGTAGCTATTGCAAGCGAGATACGAGACTACGGGTTATTTAGGCATTAATAATAACAAAAAGTGAATAGTAGGCATATTTATCTTTGTCAAGAAGGTAATTTCAAGGTGGTGATTATAAGACAAAGCCTAAAACGAGGTGATGAAAATGTGCCTTTTGAGATATCAGCTGAAATGTTAAATTTGTCAAATTAAAAATGGTCTGGAGCTATTGCAAACGAGATACGAAGTATGGATTATACTAGGCATTAATAATAACAAAAAGTGAATAGAAAACATGTTTATCTTTGTCAAGAAGGTAATTTCGTGAAGTTGATTATTATAGAAAGCCTTAAAAAAGAGGCTGTAAAAACTGCCTAATTTGAGATGTTGGCTGAAAGTTTAACTTTTTCACATGCAATGCGCTTACAATCGATTTACCTGTATCGATAAAATAGTAAATAGTAAATGGCGGCGTTTTAGCGCGACAACATAAATCGATAAACTAGAGCATCTATGAACCCGTTTCTCCTCCCCGTATACTTACTCCCTGTTGTAGCTTACTATAGTGGTGAAATAATGTTCAGGTTATATGCTGCTAATTTTTAAACTTGTTATTAGAAATCCACTAATAAAGACTGAGATTTTTAAAAAAATAAATTATTAATTTTAGAGACCAATACAGGATTTGTGCACACACTAAATCATTTTGAATTCCTCAAAGTGTTAGATTCAACTATGTTTCACATTTCTGTTCTTTTTGAAGAAAAAGCTTATTAATGTGTGTTTTTTTCCTTTCATTTTTTATATATTTTTTTAATTAAAATAAACAATTAGTCTCAGCTGCTGAATGCAGTCAATTTAATATCTGTAATTGTTGAAGAGATATGACCCAGGGCCCTATATATCAATTTTCATTCCAGCATGACCTCACCAGTGGCATATGATTCAATACCCCATGCTGTCAATCACTGGCACTTGGTGCTGCTCAATTAGTGGTTTATGGTGTGTCCCTGTTATGTAATCAGCTTATTAGTTATAAAATTCATGGCACACTTTTGGTGTTACAACAGGCCTTGAAGGGGTTCAAAAAGGGTAATTGATAAGACACAACTGTATTTAATACAGCAGAGGATATAAAGGCAGTAAAAAAAAACTTGAATTATATATATAAAACTTGAATAAAATATTATTAAATAGATTACCTGATGCAAGTATATATTTTATATCTTTTTGTTTATTTTAATACTTAGTTTTTGATTATAATGTGCCTTGACTTTTAAAGGTACTACCGTAACCATAGTTTGTTAATCCAATAATATTGATAATTTACTTTCAAATAAAAGGTAATGCAAATTTTCTTATTTTACCAAAGTGTTTACATTTCAATTAATATTATTCTACCAAAGTTTGAAATGTATTAGTGGTTGAAAATAATCAAAATTTTGCAAAAACTATTCAACTTACAGCAAATATGCAAGTTAGATAAATGCAGAAAAAACTATCTTGCAATTAAACAAAATCAAGATTGTTTTATTTAAAAATTACCTTCAGCTTTCATAATTGAAGAAATCCAAAAGGCGGATCCTCTGCAGGGGCGTATCTGGGCGTACGCACGTGCGTACAGGCTATTAAAGAAGCAAAAATATAAAAATGGCTAAAAATGCGAAAAATGCAATAAAAACTGAAGGTATATGGGGGTTAGGCACATTTGTGAATCCAAAACTCGATGGTGCTTATACCTAAATTAGCCCCAGGAACGCCCCTGCTCTGTCATGGTTAACAGTGTAAACTATTGCGAACGAGATACGAGACTACGGGTTATATTATAATAACAAAAAGTGAATAGTAAACATAGAGATTATTTAACTGCTGGGATCGATTATAGGGAAATGGTAGGAGATGGTAGACGTATGAAATTGTAAGTTGTTTAACCGCTCATCAACACAGTAAAGGTTATTTAGAGCCACCCCAGAGAGAGGGAAATGATACATAGGAATCCGGGAACCGTGCCCTACTCTTATTATCGAATAGATTCCTATGGTTCTTTAACTTGCTTGGAGGATAGACCGATACACGGGACCACCTGGTTTACATCCCCATCCGACGGACGAGGCTAAAGGCAAGTGTCTTGCCCAAGAACACACCGACGAAACTCAGTGGCACCACGGAGGATTGAACCCGGGGCCTCCGGTTACAAGTGAAAAAAACACCGAACAAAACACGTCTACCATCGAGTGATGGTGATGGATTTCCCTATAATCGAACACAGCAGTTAAATAATCATTTTAAATCATCTGTGCATGATTTTAACCGAAATTCTGCGCTTTATTGAACGCTATCGGCAGATGACGTCGACGTCAGCACCACTTTAATGACGTCATAACTCAGTGTCACAGTTAGTTACTTTTGTGTTCGGAGTTAGTCAATAATATTTAGCTATTATGAATATTATAGCCCTGTTTGGTCACGGGGCAAAGAATACGGCCACTGCAGATCCCTTTGGAGGGAGAGGGGTAGAATCCCCCCAAATTCATGTTCATTTTATAATTTTTTGTTCATGTTCATTAAAGGTCTTCATCATGATCCCTGCATTGTTTCAGGTGCTATCTCTCTCGCATCAAAAGAGCAGTGGCAGAAAAAGAATAACGTGGCTCCAGCGTAAATGGAGTTTCTACGATAGAATTTGCAGCAACTCTGCAGTTCAGGGTGAGAAGGTTCTAGGCCCATTTTCCATATTTTATCTCAATGTACATGGAAGATGAGCCTGGCATGTTCATGCCTTTTAGGCGCCATATAATCTTTTCATGTGTTGGTGCGCCTTAAAACCCCAATTCAATTCAATTCACTGAGAAATCCCAATCTTTCACCGATGAAAATGTTTACAATAAATATTTATCTTTGTCAAGAAGGTAATTTCACGGTGGTGATTATAAGACAAAGCCTAAAAAGAGGTGATGAAAATGCCTCTTTTGAGATATCAGCTGAAATTTTGAATTTTTTAAATTAAAAATAGTGTTTAGCTATTGCAAACGAAATACGAAGTACGGGTTATATTAGGCATTAATAATAACAAAAAATGAATAGTATGCATATATGTTTATCCTTGTCAAGAACGTAATTTCGTGATGTTGATTATAACAGAAAGCGGTAAAAAAGAGACTATAAAATCTGCCTATTTTGAGATGTTGGTTGAAATTTTAACTTTTCAAATGTAACGTATACACGCTTACGATCGATTTACATGTATCTATAAAATGGTAAATGGCGGTGTTCTAGCGCGACAACATTAATTGATAAACTAGAGTGTTTATGAATCCGTGTCTCCTCCCTGTATACTTAATCCCTGGTTGTACTGGTTAATACAGAATTTATCTATTTACTTAATACCGATCAACTTGATAAAGTAAAACAATTAGGAACAACAACATGGTTATACCAATAAACTTGATAAATTAAAACAGTTAGGAACAACAACATGATTATAATTGAGTGATCTTTAGTTTCATTACAGTTTGTCATTATCCTTTTTTTTAAATTAATTCATAGTGGTCTTTTTCCATTATTTATTTTTGATATTGCACCCAATGCAACATAATAATGATTGTACATATGCATTGATAAAACGAAGAAGTCGAAACTTTATTTTCTCAAAACTAATTTAATTGTTGATTAAATCATTTAGAAACCAAGCAAATTACTCTGTTTTGCAGAAAATATATAGTTTTATGTTAGAATATACAACTTTATTAAAGATAATTTATGGTAGGCATTAAGAAAGGAATTATGGTAGACAATACACAACATAATGCCAGAAAGCATCAGTTGATAAAATATTGTATTTCAAATAAATTACACAGATTGAGAATAGTTCGGCAATTTCCAGGTTTCTCCTTTCATGTTGTTTTTTTTTACTATTATGCTCATAATTAATAAATTATTAGCACTCCTTCAATATAAGAGTAAACTATTTACTATTCCATTTTTGAAAGATGCAGCATGCACATGAAATCCCATAAAATAGGCAAATGCAATAAAGAAATGAAAATATATTCTGGATAAAACTTGCATATATTAAATAACAAAGTTTTATAAATAGTCGACTTGATTTATAATATAAACCTCATCTTCTATATATAATTATGTAGTAAATTATGAAATGAAGCTTGATTAAAAATAGATTATTTGAATGTAAAATACTGGGATTTAATTGTATCTACATGTATGGTTTTTAACACTTCAATTTGAATTGAGTTGCATGTTGTTTAACTTCTCATCAGCACATTAAAGGTCATTTAGAGCTGCCCCAGATACAGGGGACGGATATGTACGAATCCAGGAACCAGTCCTACTCCTAGTTACTATTGAATAGATTTCTATGGTTCTTTAACAGGCTCTGAGGGTACATTCTGATACATGGGAAAGCCCGGTTTACATCCCCACTTCATGTACATTTTGTCATTATTTATCATGCTCATTCAAGGTTTTCATGACAACGTATATGCAAATGTGGAAACGTGGCTCCATCGTAAATGGAGTGTCTACAATAGAATTTGCAGCAACTCTGCAGTTCTGCAGATAAGAAGGTTCTAGGCCGATTCTCCATATTTTTATCTAGATGTAAATGGAGGATGAGCCTGGCATGTTCATCCCTGTCTGGCACCATAATGCTGTTCTAACTTAAGTACTTAAACCATGAACAGTTATAAATACTACATTTGACACATTTAAAGCAAAAATATGATCTGCCATTTGTTTCATTTCAGTACCTTTTCAGTATTCTTTAATATATCCAGCCAAGTTGATTTTTTCATTATTTTGTTGAAACAGATTAATCCCATGTAAACATGTTGTAAATGCCAAATAACAGTTCATCAGATCTTTCTCATATATGATATATGGTAACTACTAAGTGGAAGACCCTGGCCATGCATACCTCACCTGTCATAGATCACAGGATAATCTTTGATTAACCAATCAGATCTGGCCAATACCTTCTTGACTTGACCAGGGAGGAGTTTAGTTTCAAGAAGTAACATGTGGTGTTTGTCATATCAACATAATTAACTGCATAACTATTTATGGTTATAAATAAGACCTATTTAATAGTGTATGCTTCGGACAGTGGAAATTGTTAATTCCTTTTAGCATTTTATGGGTGAGATATTGTTATTTTTTTTAGTATTCATCAGGTTATCAAGCATTTTAACAATTAAAAAGCAATTTTAGGTTAGGAATTATATCAAGAAAATAAGTTTTTATCCATTGAAAATTCAGCTGTACGAACAATCTAAAATTGGAATTCCCCGAAAACAATACAAATAAAATCAATAAAAAAAAACACTTTCAAAGCTCAACCTTATTGAGAGAACTGAGTTTATGTGGCTCTTATATGAAGATACATTAACTATTTATATTTTTATACTACTCATACATGTAATCTTATTGACCTTTTTTGTTTGATTTATAGTTTGTTAATTCATTTCACTCAATTTCTAAGATGCTGTTTTTCATCATGTTTTTGGAAAGTTGGGTAATTCATTTAACTCTGTTTCTAAGATATTTTTAGAAAATATTAGAAATGTTTTAACATTTTAACTAAGGTAATATATTTGATATTCATAAATACTCTGGATTCAAAACTACCTATATATTTATCCGCCAAATGGCTATTAAACTGGTTCCCTGATTACTCTGCGGTATACAACATGGTACCAGTTGGTTCCCCGATTAGTCTAAGGTATGCAAGAGGGTACAAGTTATGACAAATAGGACGCATTCATTTTTAAAATGTCAAATGTGTACGCTTTTTTAAATCAAACTCCTCCTTGATTGACGGCAATATTTTGAAAATGGTGAATTGTTTGAAATGGCATTATTGTGTAGATTCGGGTTCAGGTCTTGGATGTTGTAAACACTCATTTTGTTCAAAATGAACATTTGTGAATTGAAATTGGATAAAAAAGAGGACACATTTCTTCTTTAAAAAATGATATGTATACTGCCTTAAGTGACTTTGGATTAAAACTCCTCCTTTATTAGTAAGCAATTTTCAGAAATAACAAATCAGATATACCGTATAATTCCTAATAAGCGCCATCCCCAGGGTGTAACATTTTGAAAATTGAGACCAAAAGTACATAATTTTACTTTTAAACGGACATTATTTAATGATTTTCTTTACCAAGAAAACCCCCTGTGTGGTTGCCGGGGTAGAATACAACCACTGCAAACACACCGTCACATGCAGAGGGGTAGGACCCCCCCCCCCCCCCCCCATTCATATTCATTTTGTCATTTTTTGTTCATGCTCATTAAAGGTCTTCATCATGACCCCTGCATTGTTTCAGGTGCCATCTCGCTCACATCACTAAGAGCAGTGGCAGAAAAACAATAAACGTGGCTCCAGCGTAAATGGAGTTTTTACGATAGAATTTGCAGCAACTCTGCAGTTCAGGGTGAGAAGGTTCTAGGCCCATTTTCCATATTTTATCTCGATGTACATGGAAGATGAGCCTGGCATTTTCATGCCTGTTAGGCGCCATATAACCTGTAATGTGTTGGTGCGCCTTAAAACCCCACTTCAATTCAATTACCAAGAAAACCAAAGTCTGTATGTCGGTCAATCAATGCATCGGATTTTAAGTTTTCTAGTGATTTTGTCTTACATGTTCCATTGTGAATGAAACAGATTAACTTGCATTTTTTGGGGTTTTAAAAATATATTTTCTGAAAAAATGGTAGGGGAGATGTGGGGTGGGCGTTTATTAGGGGAGTGGCATTTATTAGGGATTATATGGTATTGGTATTGTTAAGAAGATGCAATATCTGGCATTTGATATCAAAAAAGCGTTTATTTTGGTCTAAAATATGTTAACTGAAAATGGTTTAACATATGAACGTGTTTTTCATTATCAAGTGTAATGTGCATATTATTTAAATCTAACTGCTTCTTTAGTAATGACATGCATGATGTTCAAACTCATGATCTGATTATATTGGTATTGCTATTTAGAGTTGGCTACAAGTTTGTACTTTCAAGAAAATTTTATTTAGATCTCAAATTTGTGTATTGAATTGGTACAAAACAACAACAGAACGCGTCATTTATTAAAAGTTTGATACCTTTTTGAAATTAACAATTTCAATTTATTTATGGCATGATGTTCAAACTTGCGGGTTGATTCACAGACATATTAATAATGTTATTAGGCTTGTGGTTGATTATAGCATTATCATGCATTTTTCAAAAGATATCTTGGCTCATTTTGAATTTAAGGAAAACTTAGCATACAAACACGTATTTTATCAATTTTAATATGTTCGTAGAGATAACATGATACTCATTTAACCTGTATGCCTATCCATCATTGTTTTACAATAAAAAAAAATTGAATTCCGACATTTACATTTTTAACAAATCTTAATCATTGTCTCACCAACAAGCAACAACTCAGATTTAGCACCCATTTTATCAGGGCCCTGATGTCAGTTTTCATCCCAGATTTCATATAACAATTAACATGTCGCCAGTTGTCAATCATTAATCCATTTCAACCAATCAAACCAGATGATACCTCCGACAAACAACAGCACGTGTATAAAGCACGTGCAACAATGTTATATAAACTATTGTCAATATACTCCGACATCAACAATAGGGCGGAGATATCTAAGTCACTGGCGACATGTCAATTAAGAGGCGCGTTCATTTCCCACACTATTATATTTTATACCGCCTTTCAAAAGGAAACAATATGCCACAATGACTGAATTATATTTGGTACCACACTTTAAAAGGTGACAATATGCCAACAAGGGTTTGAAAATTCTACAACCACCGATTGAGCATGACCATTATACGGTATAACACGAATGGATAAGTCGATCACAGTGTTTGATCTGTTTATTTGGCATAACATGGAGGAGTAGGAAAAATAGGGTGTTACTCATTTGTGTATTTGCTTAAATAACAACCGACATGAAGTTGTTAACTCATTGGCTGGCGTGGCACAGTCGGTAGCGCTGCGGATTTGTAACCGGAGGCCCCGGGTTCAATCCTCTGTGGTGCCACTGAGTCGTCGATGGGTTCTTGGGGAAGACACTTTCCCTTAGCCTCGTCAGTCGGATGGGGACATAATCTGGGCAGTCCCGTTTATCGGACTATAATGGCTGCCACGGCGACTCAAAGTTTACATAGAGTTATATAGAAAAAGGTTGAAAATGACATCTTCTCTGAAACCGCTTGAAGGATTTTGATGAAACTTATTCACAATGATATTTGGGATAGTTCATCTCAGAGTTAAGTTTTTCGCAGCCGCCAGTCATCCAAGATGGTCGCCATGGCTAAAACTAGGTCAAATTTAAGGAAATTTCAAACGACATCTCCGACGAAACCACTTATTCCATTCTACTGATATATCATTTACTTGTTCCTTCGGTTGGCCTCTATCAAGTTTGTGTTTTTGGTTATCGTCGAATAAATCGTCGAATAATCAAAATGGCGGCCACGGCGACTCAAAGTTTACATAGAATTATATATATAGGAAAAGGTTAAAATGACGTCTTTTCTGAAAGTCCCTCTCAGATTTGTGTTTTTCGCGGCCGCCAGTCATCCAAGATGGCCGCCATGGCTAAAACGGGGTCAAATTTAAGTAAATTTCAAACGACATCTCCT